>BGPR01002355.1:0-181824 GCA_013235015.1 Araneus ventricosus | reverse complement strand
ATAAATATGTTTATCGAACTTATATAAATAATACTTTTTTGGTCCGAAATATACTAAATTCGTAAAAACAAGATTGCGATTTGTGATGAAACTGTACGTGATGGAATCTTTTCATTATTTTTCCAATAATCGGCATCCAAAAAACTATAAAAAATGCCACTTGGTTTACCGACAATTTTTTCATCTCAGACCTGTGTTATTAATGCAAAAGTGCTGATACTTGAGAGGGAAAACATTATGATTAGAGCACAGCTCGAGGAAAAGCACGCAATTATGGAGACACATGTCAGAAAAATATTATTACAGTTCAAACGACTAATCGGGGAACTGGTTTCTAGAATCAGTGGTGAGATTAGGGAAAACATTGTGTATGAAGTGAGTTAAAAAATAAGGACAATGACAAATTAGTAAACGAGATTAAGATAAACTCGGCATAGATATTGACTAAAACCTTTACTCAGGTTACGAACAGCCAGTCAACTCACGGGTCTGGCAGTAATATAATAGATAACGATCGTGTATTGATTGTAAAGCCAAAGGAAGTAGATAATGAGAAATTTCCCGAGAATAAGGAAATCATTACAAGTGTTATTGAGAGGGGTAACAACACGACAAGAGTGAGAGGCATCACTAAAATCAACGGAAGTGGAATTAAAATAGCTATGGTTGGTGGAGGATGAAGTGAAGGCCCTTAAAGCCCTACTGGAGAAAGAAGACGGGGTATATAAAAAATTTGAGATTTACATTCCAAGGAAAAGGAGGCCACCGATTATTTTATATAATGTAGAAAAAGAGTTGGAGAATGAGGATTATCTACTTAAGGGGTTACTACCATAAATGTCTTTCTTGCTGATAGGAATAACAGACCATTAGTTAAGATAAATTTTAAAATCCTTGCTAGAAACACCAAATTTAATCATTTTGTTCTCACGGTTGAACCAGAGATTTTTAGTACTCCGATGGCTAAAGAGGGATTGTACTTTCAATTTAGGAGGCTTCGCTTTACTGAATTTATTAATGTTAAGCTATGTAAACATTGTTTGTGATAAGATCAGAACATTAAATACCGTGAAGACAGGGAGAAAGTCCACAGAGATGTGACATCTGTGGGAAACTCAAACCCAAAGCGTTGGAACACTTTTGTAGACGACCTGAATGTCATCAGTGTACGATAGCTAGAGAAAAATATGGAGCCGATTCTGAAGTTAACCATGGTGCCCTGTAAAGGCGCTGTCAATCATTTCGAAGGAAGAGGGATCTGATTATAGAAAGAATTATTTATTTTAAATAGTCCTAACATAATCCAGATTGAGGTCAATCACTCTCCAGCGGCACATACCAAGGGTTTCGAAGTCGCGAGAGAATTGAAACTTGTTTGCTTAGAAGTACAAAAATCCTATGTGATTCAAGGGCAACCTCTTAAAGCCAACTTCACCTGTAAAACTTACGTGTCTGGAAATAAAAGAGCAATTTTGTATATTCTTAATAATAATTTACAGGAATTTTTCAAATTTAAAACTACCTATACAGTAACTACCGAAATTCACTATGACAACCAAATATTTAATATACTTAATGCTTATTTCTCATAAAGAGAGGATATTAATGATGTGATGAATGAATTAAATAACTACTAATTTATAAATTCTTTTAACCTCTTCGTGAAAGATTTTAATTGTCAAGCCAAAGATTGGGGCTATAGCTCGGACACTCTCAGAGGAAGAGTTTTATCCGAGTTTATGGCTTCAAATAACTTAATAATTTGTAATGTCAAAGAGTACGGACCGACCTTCAGCTCTTCCAGATATGTGGGGTTCCCTGACTTAACTTTAATCAACTCAATGATTAAACACTATGTCAAATATTGGGGTGTCCTAGATATGGGTTTCCTCAGCTGCCATAATGTTGTATTATGTGCTTGGGTTTAGAAGAAGAGACCACACCGTAGTTAGAACGACAACAATGTTTATTGAAGACAGCTAAATGGGAAGAGGGCGAGCATGCTCTGTACAGCCTTTATATATCATGTAGCGCATGAATACTCTACACGATCCTTTATTTAAAACAAGGAAGATTTCAGACAATTTCATAGAACATTAAATTATTAATAAACAAACCTATATTATGAATTACACTTTAAACTTAACATTAAATTTGGCACCATAACGGCTAGGTGGTCTTACAACACTGCCGTATCTGGTTTGATACGGACCTTTGTCTGGACTTCTGGAAATATGTATTCCAGAACAATATTCTTGGCTAGACTGAAAATCCGATGCAGGCTCATCAACTGGCTCTTGAGGTTTTACTGTAGGTGTAGAGTCTGGAATAGTATCACTGGCATAGTATTCCTCGGAACCAGTAAAATTCTTAAAAGACGCAAAGTCAGAACATTTATTTGTATGTTCTCAAATGTATCCGATTTCTTGTTCTTACTTCTCCGTTATATGTTCGAATACGATAAAATCTAGGAATTTTGTTCTGGCGTAAAACTTCTGCCGGTTCCCTAACTGCTTAACTTTAACGTTCCTTCCTGCCTAACTCTATTCTGCACAAACACAAAACTTCCAGGTTGTAATTCGGGCAAAGTCCTACGATAAGATTTAAGCATTGCACGTCTATCTCTTAACTTTTCTGATAGTTGTAATAACTCTCATTTTGGACTCCTTTATGTATCGACAAACTTGGTAAGACTGTAGAAAGTTTGCGATTCATTAAGAGCTCAGCGGGAGAGTAAATAGATCCTTGAACTGGAGTAGCTCGGTATAACAACAAAGCAAAATAAGGATCTTTAAAGTCTGCTAACGTTTTACTAAAAAAAATATTTAACAGTCTGTATGATCCTTTCTACTTGACCATTGGATTTAGAATACTTAGTACTAACCTTTACATGCTTAAATTTCCAACTTTTAGCAAAACGATGAAAGTCTCGGGAAATGAACGGCGGTCCACCGTCACTTATTAACTCTGAGGGTGTTAAATTTGAAATGTTATTTCATTTTCTAGCATGGTGCTTGGTATTAGCATACAAATGCGGCGATAAATTTTGCTTACTTATAATGGAATTAAACAAGATATGACAACTTGAATATCCTAAAGTGTTTTTGTTAATCCCGCGTTACTTCATAGCTTGGAAAATCCGGGATATTTTCCTTTAGATGTTTTCCGCTTGGTTCCATTTACTTCGAACAGTTGGAACGTTTGTTGCAGGGCCGTAGCAATTTCTCTGAATTTAAAATTTTAATACTAATAATGAAATCACATCAACATTCTGAATAAATTTCCAAAATATTCACAGTAATTTAACATTAAAAAAGTTATTTGAAACTAAACGAGTTGCAGATGTGTAAGCAAAATGAAAAGAAGATATACTTACATTTTTCTCTGGTACCAAAATACTATTATTATAATTTTTGAATAAATTTTTGATATACATGCATCTATAATATATTTCCAACAGGTTTAAAATACATTTTTAGAAAATATAATTTTATTAGTCTTCTCTTTATGCGTTATATCTAATCCTTGGACATTTGACGTGTTTAATAAATGTATAAAATTTATTTATATGATTGTTGAGCCTTTTAATTTCAGAGATAATTAGTAGAATTGTGATCCATATTGTACGGACAAATTATCAGAGCGGAATAAACAAAATCCACTACGAAAAAAGAAGTATTATCCAACAATGGAAAAACAAAGGACTAAAGAGTTGTAGAAGCAAGTAAAATAATAAACTGCAACGAAAAATGAAATAGCAAGCAAACAATCAGAAAACAAAAAAAAGAAAAGAATAAAGATTTAGACAACAGTGATGCAATGGTAGTTAAAAATAATTACAACAATAGACGATAATTAAAACAAATAAAAAGAAAGACATTTTAGATTAAAAGAAAAAATGAAAAAAAATTACAAACTACTCATTTTATTTAAATAACGGAAATATTAATTAAACCAAAATTTCAAGCACCGGAATTCCTAGCATTGCTTGAATTTGGATGGAACATCGCAAGAAAAGTTTTGAGAGCTCAACAGATATGGTAATTAAAAGAAAACTTCATAAATTGTAAATGTAAAATGAAATTTAACTGTAATATTAAATTTTAAATAAATATAAATCAGCATTAAATTTTTTCTGCTATTATTATTACCTATAATAAAATTCCTTTCTAGTACTTTAAAAGATATTTAGCATCATCAATCGAGGAATAAACTATTTAAAATATACCCACGAACTTATTAATAAATCTTTACGTTAATCTATTAATAATTTTATTAGAATTTAAGAATATACAATATCTAGATTTTACAACACGTTTCAGAATATCAATGTTTCTAAAACTGCTTTGCTCTTCTCTTGAAACATTTTAAAAACTCAATTAAACCAAACTGACTAAAAATTTCCTTTAGATTTAATACACAATGAATAATTAAACTGTAGGAGTTTAGCATTCTGTGTTTTTATCTAATCTTACATTCGATTTTTAGTGCTCAAATTTAACAGAATTCTGTAAGATTATTTAACAGCAATTTTAAATTTACGGATGAGAGGAAGACACAACAGCATTTTCTTTTAGGAATCAAGCAACCTCCTCATCTCTGAATCACTCGAAAAATATTTATAATAAAGAGAAATTTCTTAACCTTTCAATTTGGAATGTAAGGAAAAAAAAATACTCTGCTCAATAATAGATATAAAAAGTCCCAAAACATTATATTATTCATTATCTTTCATCGAAGATTTCTATTAGACAGCAAAAAGAAAAGCAAAGAGTATTCTCAAAAGGCGATTTGATTATTTTGAATAGCTGTAAATGATTCAGTAAGAGAATAGCCAGGAATCATTTTCATTAAAAATATAAATAACCTAACGCAGAAATTATAAGGAGAATCAAAACAAACGTTCGGCTCAAGAATAGATATAAATAATCCCAGGACATCATATTATTTATTCATAATTATGTGGAATATAGGAGAATTCCGGCGTAAGTCCCAAGAACACGTAATCGCGTTTCAGGACCCTATCTGGAAAGATCATACTTTCAAGAAATTATAAAAACACGATTAGATGGAACGAAACACGAACAGACAACTCTGAACAGGGAACTATGATCATAACTCCCTTTTTTCAGTTTCGAATTATTTAAACAAATCTTTGCTTTCAAGTTGTATCAGCAAAACATTAACAAAATGAAATTAAATATCTGCTTTTATAAGTGTAACGGAATGAAATGTCTTCATATTACAAAAATTATTCAGCTAATTTAATGATGCGAAATTCACCACTGACTCTCCAACACATTGAAAACAATAAAACGGGACCATCGTTAAACAGATAAAATTAAGAATTGTTAGACATGAGTCTTTTTATATGGCTTCAAGAAATATTTATGCCTAATCCGAAGAGAATCGAATTCCGCGTTTAATCGTTACTGCGTAAGAAGGAAAGTACAAACAGATGAAATGCCAAACAATGGATTAAAACAGACCCCCACTTCGATCGGTCAATTTTATTGGTGTGAATTTATTGTACTTTTGACACAGATTATTAGTCATTAACTCAACAATTTTTAATGTTCAATCCTTTGAAAACGGAAGTTTTACCTCAAAAGCATTAGCACTGAATTAGAAATCACACCAAAACCAGATTGCGCCTGAGAGTTTTGATATATGTTGTGCCGTGACAGAAACACTATTTTAATTTTGAATATTTCCATCTTTTTAGTTATAAATATATTTCAATATTCATTATTACATTCATTGGTGAGGAATCGTGAAAACATTCGTTATCAAATTCAGCACCAGATGGCGCCCCTTGGATTGAACCAAATCAAGATAAATTAAGTTATTGGTCGATAATCCATTTGTAAAATATTATTATATAGAATTGTCATCATGCAAAAAAAAACTGAACAGAATTTCAAAACTTTCGCGTGTCAAGAAATGATGTAAAAATTGATTACAAAATGTCATCATTGCAGACATGAAATGTACAACAGTCAACAGGTAGTTTAATTGAATCCATATCCCTGAAGAAAGTTGAATAACTAATATTACTGTTGTAGTACTATGTGAAGTCTGCTTCTGAAATTTGATCGCTTCCTTGGACGATGTGGAAGCAAGCGAGAGCGGTAAGCAGTCCTTTCACGTCCATTGCTATTTTCATTCCTCTGTTGTTTCGGACAAGTCTAATAATCCAATCATAGAATTTTCAGTTTCGCGCAGTGTAAAATTTACGTTCTCGTAATACATCCAAATCTAATAACAATATGACTAATTTAGAATTACCAGCCCAGATATAATAATCCAGACTTCATATTAAAGAAACCAAAAATAACACTGACGTATCTGAAAGTGGTTCAAATTAAAAATTTTTTATAGAAATTTCGTTTATAATAAAAGTGGTACAAATTCTTTTATATATTTTCGAGTTTTAATACAGAACTATCCAAAATGTTGTCTCATTTTGTCTCTCATTTCTTTCTGTTCTATTATTGTCTTTCCTCTATTGCTGTACTTTGTCTTCTACTTTTATGTTGGTCAGGACGAGAGCCTCCTGGAAAGTGAAATTTACGGCAATAAATCCAGCTAAGTAGATGCGAATTACAGCAGATCTAATGGCAAGATTCAATTAATATTTCGTGGAAATAGTTTCTGGGCAAGAGAAAAGTAGCGTGTGTATAGCTACATATGTTTTAAATCTCAATCTTAAAAGAAATATCTCTGAACAGTAGAAGAAAAGTATGTACTGTACAAAAAATGGTTGTTCAAGCTTGTATTTTTCATCCAATGAATTCGCCTGTTGCATATATGTACAGTATTAGAATTTTACTTAAGGTGAAATATGAAATCGGAAGAAGTGTGATTTTATTGAGAATAATTTTCAGAAAAAATTTAAAATACATTTTAAATTTCAATTCGTAAATGAAAAAACAATATTTGAATATAACTTATAAATTAATTATCGTCTTTTATTACATTCGAAATGTGAAGTGTTAGTAAAAGAGAGAAGAAAATTAATATATATATCCATGGTAAAGACTTTTTATTTTAAAAACGTGACATCTAATTTTCTATGCAAATAAATACAGCATAACAGAAGACAATATTAATTTCAATACAATGACCTTTCCAGAAAATTTATTACATTAAAAAGTACTCAATTCAGAGAATAAAATCATTAAAATTTTTTAAAAAACTAATTTCGTTGATAATAACTCAAAGTGCATTAGAAATCAAAGTGCATTTTCGACATTATTTTGACTATAAATAAAATATCTTATTTTCGCAAACGTGTTTTCAAAAGTTTTGAAGAAGTTGAATTGAATTTAAAATGCGGTTTCTTTCACATCAATCTCCTTTTCGGCATTTTCTTCAAAAAATGATAGACTTATGCAAAATAACCAATATTATGCAACTGTCATTTTTGTTACAATCTAAAAAAAAGACATAATTCAAGAGAAGCATGAAAATTTTCATTAATGCTCTTGTAAATTATGTAATTAGAGTTAGACAAGTGCGGAAATTTCATATAATGTACTCCACGGAAATATTATCTTATAAAAAACTCATTTAATTTCAAACAACAAACCTCATTTACTAAAATTCATTAAATCAGATCAATATTTTATATCCCATTACAGTTTAAAGCACTCAGAGAATAAATAAATATTTTTCCGAAAGAAACATTTATTATCTCTTGAACTCTTCTATATTGTCCGCTAATTATTAAGAAAGTAACAATAATGAAGATTGTCGAAGATAAGTTCCAATTGCTGTAAAATAGCCTTACAGAATTCTTTAAAAGTGAGCACTAAAAATTGAAAGTAAGGTCGTGATTAGATAATTACACAGAATGTTAAAATCCGACAAATTAATTTTTTATGATTAATTAAATATCATAGATAATTTAAGTCAGTTTAGTTTATTTCAATTTTTAAAATGTTTCAATTGGAGGAGAAATCAGTTTGAGAAACAGAGATATTCTGAAACATGTTATCAAATCCAGATTTCGCATTTCTAAAAATGTAAATAAATGACTGATATATTAACGTAAAGATTTGTTAATAACTTCTTATAAATATTTTAAATAGTTTATTTTTCGACTGATTTTAAAGGAATTTTTCGAAACATTTCATGTTCCATCGAAATATTTCTTGTTCAAACAAATTTTTCTTCATTTTACTGCTCTAAAAATGTTTTTTTCTTTATTTCAATGAAATGATCCTAAATATCTATTAAACTATTAGAAAGGAAAATTTAGTTACTTGTTTTAAATAGCAGAAAAAATTCAATGCATATTTATATTTATTTGAAATATAACATTACAGTTAAATTTCATTTTCTATTTACAATTTATGAATTATTATTTACTTATCATATCTGTTGAGCTCTCACTAGTTTTATTGCGAAGTTCCATGCAAAATCAGGCAATACTACGAATTTGGGTGACCCAAATTTTAGTTTAATTACTATTTCCTTTTCGTAAAATAAAATTAATAGTTTGTTTCTCAGTGTCTCTTTTAATCTATAGCTCTTCTTTCACTTTATTTGTTTTGATAATTGTTTATTGTTGTAATTAATTTTTAATACCATTGTTTCAATGTTGCTTCCATCTTATTCCTTTATTATTGTTTGCTATTTGTTGCTGTCTATTATTTTAGTTGTTTTTATTGTTCTTTAGTGCTTTGTTCCATTAATAGATAAAGATTCTATTTTGTCTCTTGATAGCTATTCTATTTATTTCTATTGGTCTCTGATGATTAGCTCGAAGAAGGTGGATTACAATTCTACAACTTATGTCTAAAATTAAATGTCTCATAATTCATAAAAGATCTAATACATTTTTTAAACACTTCAAATATTGAAGGATTAGAAATATGGCATCGGAAAAAGACTAATATTATTCAATTTTCTTAAGATGTATTTTAAACCTGATGGTAACATATTATAGATGTCTTAACATCATTTTTTTAAAAATATAATAATAGCATTTTTCACAACAGGTAAATTTAAGTGTATCTTCTTTTCATTTTCCTAACCCATCTGCAATTCGTTTAGTTTCAATTTACTCTTTTTTTAATGTTAAATTACGGTCAATATTTATGAAAATTATTCAGAATGTTGCTACAGTCAAATTATTATTATTAAAATTATGAATTCAGAGAAATTGTTAAGGTACTCCGAACAAACGATCCAACTGCTCGAACAAAAAGAAACAAAGCGAGTCACGTCGAAAAGAAAAATATCCCAGATTTTCCATGCTATGAAGTAGCACGGAATTAATAAAAGCACTTTAAAATATTCAATTAGGCATATCGTGTTTAATTCGATTAAAAGTAAGCAAACACATATGTATTTTAATCCGGAACACCAAACTAAAAATAGAAATCACATTTATGATTTAACGTTTGCTTGCTGTTACTTGTGAAACTCAAAGAACTAATATGAAATAAGTTTTACTGAAATAAGCAAAATAGAAGGTCATTGGAACATTTTTTCTTTATATTTTTATTTCACGCTTGGCTTCATCATCTGTTACAAAGGTACATAAAAAATAAAGTATGATACAATTTTGCATAAAATCAAACTTGAATGAAAATCATGTTCATTGATATATCGTTTGTGCCGTAGAGTTATTTATCATTTTATTTCGGAGTAAAATGGAAAACATTTCAAGAAAAAAAAATTATTTCTAAAACAACGAAACTTATGTTTCACCACAAAACTGTTTATAATCATTTGAGAAATGGCGGTCTGACGTTATCGCATTTTAAAGTTCTAACACATATGTGGGTGGCATTTTTAGACTTAAGATGTGCTATATTCCTCATCATGATTGGAGTTTCTAACTTATTTTTGAATAAAATAAATAAGGTTAGAGTTTCTATTCAACATATAAATTCCGTTTTCAAATTTCATATAATAACGAATTTAGCAAAATCTTTGAAATGTTGTGAATTAAATAAGCTATGATACAATTTCAGATACTCTGAATTATGAAAAGTTTTACACAATTAAACATGAATTTATTTTAAAAATATTTTATGAAGTAAAGCTTTTGTTGATAAAGAAAATAATTTCCAAATTAATAATGGTGAATGAATGATTTTAGATTATTTAAAAGCAAGAACTACAGCCATTATTTACTGTTTCCTATAAAACTTTAAAAAATGATAGTTTATAATTTAAACTAATAGTGAAAGGAAATATAAAAAAAGTAGGTGTATACTCCACTCGAATTTCTCGTTATACTCTACTGTATGGTGCTGTTAGGGTTTGGCTTTTGCGGAAAATGAAACGAATCGAATATAAATTTTGCAACATTAAGTCCTTCAATCGCCAGTATTCCAACGTTTAAAAAATGATCTCCTTTCATGGCGTGATAATACAATGCTACAGTTCACGCATGTAGCGTGAAGCGATTTTGAGTCATCGCATTCACGCATACGAAAAAAAAATACTAATCAGACAGTTTTCCTAATCAGAGATTTCATTTAAAATGCAATGCGAATCTAACAATTCTGCTACAAAAACCATATACCAAATTCCATGCACGTATCCCGTTGTGAACTTGTTTCATCCTATTCACATGCACGAGGGTCGATTGTGGAAATTTTTTTGCTAAATCACATTTATTTCTTTTTAATTTTTAAGGTCTTGCTTTTCGATAGGCACAAAGATTTCGTTAAGAAATAAGAATATTGACAACACTATATTGTTTGTTATTTTGCTTTATCCAATATTAACATTTCTTGTCTGTTATACTACGCTTAAGGTTTTTTCGGTTAACCAGCTGGTTATATAAAGGTTATAAAGTTATAGGTGTATGAAGGTTAACCAGCTGGTTGTAATCCACTTGCTTTATTTTGCATACATATTGTATTCCAGATTTTATTTATTATATTCCAGATTATATTTATTTTGCATCCAAATTGTATTTCTTATTCTTTATACAGCGAATTAACTTCGAAAAAAAATTAAGAATTTCGGAAGTAAAGTCTGTCTACTAATAATAAAAGAGAATGTGTCTCAGGCTGTAAGTCATTTTTCTCTACTAAATATAAAAGAGAATGTAAGTCTGTATTTATGAGTTTGCATGTTTGTGCTATATAGGGCAAACCACGGTAATCAAGATCTTAAGAATTTCGCATACATATACTCCGGAGGGCCGTATCTGTATGCAATTAACCAAAAAGAGCAGCATTACACTTGAAAATTTAAGAATGGATACTGTTCACATTGCCTTTTTATATAAAGTTTTAAATTCAGTTCATATAAATGTTAGAACAACGTTTCTGTTCGTAGAAGAATTTTTCATAAAATAACGACTGCCGATTTAAAATTGAAATGTTACTTCGTTAAATAAAAAAGTAGGGATAAATATTTCATATTACTTACCGCATTTGCGACCTGTTTATCGTTTTATCGCAATTCATGTCCTTTTAAAGAGTGATTATTTTCATTAGTATTAGATTGTAGATTTAACACAGATCTAATTTTGAAGATTCTAATTAGGGAAAATTCATAGTTAGAAAAAATTAGCTGCTGTTCTTTAATTCATATATTAGCCATTATCTTGTAGGCAATCATATCAGAATAGAACTTTATTCCAAACTTTAGACGTGAGAATTAAAATACTTGTCATTGATAATCAGCCCTTCTGGGTGATAAGAGTAATTGTATTATATACTTCAAATTGGAAAAATGCTCTAATAGACGAAAAGAATTATATTTTTTCTGGATGAGTTAAATAAATATACTGCTTAAATTTAAATATCTATATAGTCTTTCGATCTTTTTAGGCATAGTTAACGATTTTTGCCATTCCAACGGCGGCCTCGAGACCGTCCAATCAACGCAAGACTCCAGAACGCCTCGGCCGTTGATTAACCAAAAACTGTGAATTTCGAAGCTTTCTAACTCGGACAGTTTTATTCGTTGTAAGGTGACAGATTTTTGTTGTAAAATGTTGGTGTGACAAGCATATTTAACTTAATACCATAGCTGGGACCAGAGCGGTATTGAAATTTAGCTTTGGAAATTTCACTAAATGATTAAATTATTAAGTCTAATTGATGATTAAATGTAATACAATACATTTAATAATTAAATGTACTGAATCAGCAACAGAAAATATAATTCTTCTTCCTGTTTCAACAATTTTTTAAATTTTAAATACACGCATAGCTCTAATTGCTTACAAATAAGCTATTGGGCATCATATATTAATTCGGCATAATCCCATCTCAAAATTAAAAGAACATTTTAAAATCTTTAAAAAAATATTACTGAAACTGAACTTTAAATTCTATATGCATTTCAGTTTAAAATATTTTCGCGTAATTATTGTCTTTTAATAACAATGGTATATTTGATATGATTTCAATTTGCAAATTTTAACCTTCATCAATACTTTCTTCTTTTGAATATAGAAGAAATTAAAAAAAAGAATAAATATACATGAAATTGAAAGAATGGTTACATAAATGAATTGATTTCGAGACTTCATTCGTTACAATTAGGATTTGGAGATACTACATAGCACGTTCGCTCGCCATTTCCACAGGATCAACTTTCTATGGGGCTAGTTGGACAGCCGGCCGAACGTGACCCATGCGAAGTGGCCCAACTTACCCCATGTCGCCATTTTTGTTTCCGATGGGTGTACGAATTTACTTTGAAAGTATTTAATTAAACAAACATGCCTTACAGTAACTATGAACAGTTATCTTTCAGAATATTATTTGTAAAAATGGAAATTTTTATGTAAAAATATAGAAAAAGTAGATTATTTATAAGGAAGGAAAGTTACTCACCTTGGCAAAATTCCAGCTAGTTCGTTAGTAGACACTGCTATTCCAATGACCTTTACGGGAAAGAAGGCAGGGGGGATGACACATACTTGGCTGGAGTAACAGCGCTATCTATCGGAAAATATTTAAAATAATCCGACTGGCCCAACGTGCCCCTATGCCCAACTAGACCCGGTCTACCCTACTTTCTGACTAGAAACGCCAAGATCATTATAATTTTTTTAAGTCTTCTGGTTTCCTTTTCCCAAATTGTGATAAAACCATTTAGAAGACATAATTCTTCATTAATCTGAAATTTCATGCATTAATTAAGCATTTTTTAAATTTTTGTCATCGGATTAAATTTTTCATTTATGAAATGTAGTGATTCATCCTCTTTTACTATTTCAGATGTAATTTGTCATCTCGCAAAACTTTTTGATACCATGCCTAAAAACTAATCAGCTCCTTAAATAAACATTTCTGTTAGAAATATTCTGATGAAATATAAAAAAAAAATTAATCGCACGATAATGATTAAGCTTAAATGTCGAGAGCTGGATTGGAATTAACTGAAATAATAAGATCATGAAAACAATGAATTTAAGTATAAGAATACGCCTGCATGCAAATTATCAAAAGATCAGTATTACTCTTGTACTAAAAAAAATGTCAATAGATTTAAGGGGAATTGTATTTTTCTTCGTTCATAACGTTTAAAATTCAACAGAGGAAAACGTAAGAACAAAGCTTTAATTCCTGGAAATGTTTTTACCAAATAACGGTCCTTGTTAAATAAAAACTAACCATAAATAAGTTAAACATCCAATATCACTTCTAATTGATAAAAAAATCTTGTCTTCTTTGTAATTAATATTTCTTTTAAAAATTCTTTAAAATAAATTATATTCTAGATTTTAAATACAAGTGGAATTTTTGAGTATTATCGTGTGCTAAAATTCTTTTCATTTCCTTCTGAATTTATTCCAAATTCTTCTTTTCGAAGAAATTTCTGCACTACGATATTCTAGTGGATTGGGATTTAATAACTTAAATTTTGATTATTATTCTGAGACTGGAATTTATTAGGTGGGCAAATTCCCGTAAGCGAGTCACCGGATGGGATGGAGCAACAGGTACTTAGTAACCGATATCAACACTATCCAGAATGATATCTTCCCCCCCTTCCCGCAGTTTCGTGTATAGTAACTATAGTAACACAATACGGCACGTTTGGTGTATCGTAGTATAACCGGAAAACCGAATCACCCCGCCCTGCCGTAGAAGCCGGGAAATCTGAGTTACAACCGCTGCAATAGCTAGAGTGCTTAGGCCGGAGTCCTAGAAGCCTCTAACAATGAGGGGTTCTTTCGGGAGGAGTCAAAGCCCGACCCCTCCCGAAGGAGGTACGTACTGTCACTGGTGGTAGACGCGGAGGCCCACCGTTATTGTACCGTCAAGGGGAGCGAGTACCAGCTTACTTAAACGGCTGCTTCCCATCCGTGAACTCTCGCGGTGCCTCCTCAGGGATGCATCGTAATATAAGAGGGGAGAAGTGATATGCATTTTGGAAGTATTCCTACCGAATCAGCCTGAAGTTTGAGGCAGATTTATGTTTTTGGTTACAAAACCACATACAAAACATCATTTAACTTGTAGGGTTTTTTTGGACTATCAGATTCTCACAAAGGCAAATATACAGTCCGACAAAAGTTCTACCCATTATTGGATTTCCTCCAAATTTTGATAGGTCTCTAAAATCCAATTATAATACAAAATAAAAATTTTACCCATCCAACTCTTTGCGTGCTTACTAATGTGTTCAGATCCGCAAGGACGGGTAGACCAATAAACTTCCCTAAAACTCATTCCGTCCAAAATCTGGTCGATATCAACAATTCTGGTATAAACACCACATACCAGAATTCATTTGCATAAATCACTTTATTTTCAAATCATATTCTTTCTTCATAGACTGGCAAATTTATAAAAAATGCTTAATCGTATTCAGGGAGGTCAAAAATATAGTAGTTCATCAAAATGTTGAGATTTTTTTTCGATTGTAACCCTTTATCATTGTATATACTTCATATTGGCGAAAGTAAATATTAAACACTGGCATTCGAGCTGAAGATTAGACTTATTTGTTTCCTGCAGTCTACTGCAAGTTAAATGATTTTCAGTAAACAATCAACATTTAGGTCTGGGGTTGCACGGGTGTGACTTCAGAAAAGTAAAAAAGGCAATAAATATAATGCTTGAAAACAAAATGTTAATCTTAATGCTGTATTATGTTCACATTTACTAAATTTACTAAAATTAATGTGCTGAGAAATTGAACTATTTTTTGAAAGTTAAAGAAATAATGAAATAAGAAAAATGAAACAGAAGCAAACATAAATTAATATCATTATCTTGTTTTTACAGCCATCGACGGTAAATTTAAAATTTGAGTAGATTACTTTATTATCAAAACACACACAAGTTTACAAAGCAGAAAATTCCAGCAGAAATTTCGTAGATCAATCAGAAAGTAAGTTTTACTCTTTGATAAGAAATCTTGATAAAAAAATATTTTTTTGAAACTTCGTGGCAGATACGAAGACATTTATCTACAGCGCGTAACGCAGCAGCTTGGTCAGCACGGCCTTTTAGTTTCTTTGATAATAATCTGTCGTGACCACGTACGGCAATTGCAGGTTCCGTCCTAATTTCTTTAGTTTCAGCTAGATGAGTGATTTGTCTACTGACCGACAAACACCAAGGGAAACGTTTTGAAACTGCTTTTGTGTTTTCGAATTGGTATTAACAGGAAGGAAATGGGGACAAACTGTCTCGGGGGACGAGACTTGGTGCATCATTTCTCATCTAAAATAAAACGTAGTACCCTTATTTGACGTTGGGCGGGAATTCTTCGCAGGGAACAAATAGGAACGTTTGTCACGCCTCGACAGATGTTTAAATAAAGGAAGTGGTTGAGTTGTATTAAATTTTAGTGTACATGTACAATTATTGTAAAATTTCTCTCCGGTTTTGTCTCTTCAAGCAGTGCAACTTACTATTTACTGCGACACATATCCAAATATATACAGGGAGAAAACAGAAACATATGAAAGGTAACAATAAATACAAAATTTCAATAACAGAAATTTTGTTCTAACAAAATCATGTTGCGTATTATGCATCAACAACTATAATAAATAAAAATGATTTCATCTGTAAATCTGTTTATTTATTTAAAATCCACATTAACACTGCCAACCCAAGAGGATGTAAAGCCTGATACAGCTCTATAGTATGAGACAGTACAGTACATCCAAACAGATCTAAAATTACTTAAAGAAGAATAAAATTACGTACAAAACTTAATAAACCCAATAAACTTAATGAACCGTATGAAAGTTCAAACGAAGTAAGACAGATTAAAAGCAATCGCATCTATTTATCAATGAAAAAACTTTAATTAAACGCAGTGATCTTTCTGATATGGCAGCGATCAGAAAAAAGTTATAAACAGAAGAGATATGTGAGTGAGCAGAAAAAAACTCCGACTCACGTATGCAGAAGAAAGTCTTGCCCTTTCATTTTCACGCACCCTTGAGTATGCAAAATGAGGAAGAAGAAGAATTATTCGCGTTTCCGGCCTCTATCTGGAAAGACGATACTTTCAAGAAAAGATTAAAACAAGATTGGATGGAACTGAACAAGAATAACCAACTTTGAACAATGAACTATGATCAACCCTCTTTTTTCAGTGGGGATTATTTAAACAAAATTTTGCTTCCAGTTCTTATGAACAGAACTTTGATTGCATTAATTGATAGTATTAAATTAAGCATCTTCTTTTATAAGTGTAACGAAATGAAATGTCTTCATAATACCAAAATTATTCAACTAATTTAAGGATTCGAAATTCACCACTGACTCTCCAACACATTGAAAGCATTAAAACGGGACCATCTTTAAGCGGAATAAAAAATAGAAATTATTACATGTAAGTCGTTTTATATGACTTCAAGGAATATTTTTGCCATGTAGGAAGAAATTCTAATTGCGCGTTTGGTAGCGAATACGTAACGAGGAATTTTCAAACAGATGAAATGCCAAAAAGCAGATTAAAACAGATCCCCGCTTTGCAGGGTCAATTTTATTGATGTGAATTTATTGTACTTTTGACACAGATTATTATTCTTTAACTCAACAATCTTGAACGTCAAATCCTTTTAACACAGAAGTTTTACATCAAAAGCATTGGCACGAAAACCAGATTATCCTTGAGAATTTTGAAATATTTTCTAACGTG
The DNA here is from genome assembly GCA_013235015.1 of Araneus ventricosus. Classification (NCBI taxonomy): domain Eukaryota; kingdom Metazoa; phylum Arthropoda; class Arachnida; order Araneae; family Araneidae; genus Araneus; species Araneus ventricosus. The sequence goes on along the minus strand of BGPR01002355.1, from coordinate 164,727 downwards.
TCAGAAACATTCTTTTTATATTGAATATTTTCATCTATTAAGTCTTTAATATATTTCATAATTCATTATAATATTCATTTGTGGGGAATCGTGCAATCAATTGCTGTCAAATTCAGAACCAGATGGCGCCTCGCGTATTGAATCAAATCAACATAAGTTAAGTGGTTGGTTGTTAATCCATTTGTAACAAATTTATATATTGAAATGTCGTCAGGCAGAAAATAACTAAACAGAATTTCAAAACATTATCGTATCAAGAAATAAGGGAGAGTTGATTACAAAATCGCATCTTTACAGACATGAAATTTCATATCACTGAAGAGAGTTTAATCACTAATATTAATGTTATAATACTATAGTCCAGTAAAATGGTACATTTTGGTATGCAAAAGGTCGGGTAGTTTTGATTTTTGGATATGTTGTTGGGCGCATGCCGTAAAATCCAAGTTTTCGACCTCGTCGCGCCAAGGCGCCCCACTGCGCCCCACTTGAACAAAACATCAAAATTTTGGATCTTTTCTAAGTTTTTCACAATATCTCCAGAACGGTTGGTTTTACAGAAAATATTATCCTTCACAATTTTAAAGTAGAGTAAATTTGTCCCAGTTTGAGCCCAAAATCAGCTCTGTAACTTAAATAGTGACCAAGACACTGGCTTCCAAAAAATCACGATTTTCTGAAAAATTTATGAAAATTGTTATTTTTCATCAATTTTTGCTGAATATATTCTAAACTAATATAAGGTGTTTAGAGCATATGTCATATAGATAAATTTTTAAGGCGAGTAAATTTGCTATAAATAAAGCACTAAAGGATGTTTCTACGACTTATATTACAAGATATGCAGTTGTTCAACGAAAGAACGGTTTAGAAATTTTTGACATCATAAAACAATTAAATAGTCTCAAAAAATATGTACTAAGTTTATGTAACAAAAGTTAAAACTTGGGCAGTAGTTGTTAGGCATAAACCATATAATATATGTTATTTAAAGTTTTTGCCTTTTTGACGGGCCAGGACGGAAATCTTCAAGCTCTGTCTGCTACTCCTTGTCCTCTTCATCCAGCTGAAGATATAAATATTCTATATCTTCGTATATAAAGTTATTTATTGACGATGACGTGTCGTTTTCATCTTCAATGCTGTCCTCAAGTAGATTGATGTCTGACACGTTTTCGCAAGCTTCTCCCAGAGAACAAGTGCACAGGGAAGAACATATAAGACCTGCTTTCCGGCAACCACAAGCATTCTTGCACCTTTTCTTGCAGTTGCAAGATATAATTTTCAAGAGGGATTCAGGAGCTGCATCCCTTTCCATTTTGCGTGGGGAGAGGCCGAATCGGGTAAGTACCCAGCCCCACTCAAGAGGATTTTTCTCATGTCCTAACCACTTCTGTATCTGAAGGTAAGATCTTCACGCACGAAATCATGCTGCATTTACGGTTGGGGGTAAACGTGCTAGAGTGGACCTTGCTTTAGTTGCTGATGGGGTAAACAGCGTGTAGCGCAAGTGATTGAGATCACATACAGAGGTTCTGGGGTTACCTCCATATAAATGAATCAGAAAAGTTTTGCCTGCCTTAGCCACTTGGTCAATGGTAGCTTCAGATTTCAAAAATACTTGTATTTTTTTCCAGGTGTCGGTTTTTTTTCTAAAAAGCAAAATTTTGTTTTCCCAAGGCCGAATAGTGCACTTGAAGTATAACACCCACTGAAAGTGTGAATAAACAAAATCATTCTGCTGAATTTGTATTTAAATGACGTTGTGGAGTATAACACATCAGGCGTCCTCCCTTTTCCACATTTTCGGAAGAACAAGTTCTCTTTCATTGGAGAAGTCCCCGTTAGAAGGACTGAAAGGTCAATGCCTTCACCAACAACGAAAATATTGTCATACTGAGATTTAACAGAAACAGCAGTTTCAACAATTAGTACGTCTGCATTCTCTACTGCCTGTTTAACTGTTACAATGAACTGTTAAGCTGTATTAATGAATGTTGTTTAGTAAACTTTTCATTACAAGTCTTTTTATATATACGTCGTTTAATGTCAGTCCCTTTACTGTAGTCTATAAAATCTGTTACATGTTAAATTAGCTTCTAAGAGACGCTGCGAGCTGTCTGAGATGACGGCGTTTATCTGGATTATTTGAGCAGACTTTAACTTGCGCATCTCTAACATTCTTCCTTCGAATGTAATTTCATAGTATAAAAATATAAGTACATTCCTTTACAAGAGGCTGGTTGGAAAAATTTGACCAGATTCTTTAGCATATATTTAGTGGAAACTAACTTCTTAAACAACTTCCCTTAGTCTTTTTTCCAATAGAAATTCCACCTATTCATCGACTTACAAAGCGCTGAACGAATTTAATAAGAGATATATTAAAAAAGAAAAATCCCACTACTATTTCAGTTAAAACGATTTACTTATTTAAAAATTTTAATTTTCTGTGCATTATTTTTAAATATTTTGAAGTCTGATGTATTTTTCTTAGGCTGATAACTAATTTATAGTTTGCGAATTCCTACGTAGCCTGTATAGTCCAGTAACTTTAGCCAAGAAATGAGTGTTTCTTCACAGAATGCTTCTATATGTCATTCGAAATGACATCTCAAAAGTCCCCGACATTCTGCTGTAAGCTTCCCATATATTTAGGGGGCGATGTGAAAAAATTGTGTCGTTGAAATCTGGTCATTTTCTTCGGAAAAACTTTCAAACCAGGCTCTTTTTTACGTAGAGACATATTTTATGTAATTCTAAATAATATCTGAAAAGTTATCGCCATTTTGCAGTGGGCTTCTAATTTTTCTTTTCTTTGGGGGGGGAGGAGGAGAAAATTGTGGCTTAGCAATTTGGGAAAATGTGTTATCGTTTTATGTGTATTTTTAATTCTGAAGTGAATAAAACAAGTATTTCATTGGTATGATGCGTATTTTGCAAGTCACAAGAGTGTTTTGCTGAAGAAAAATAACTTTTAACTAACTCACAAACATGCACTTTTTGCATTGTATTTATTATAGATTATTAATAAAACTAATATATTTACAGATATAAAAAATGTATACAGATATAGAAGTAAAGACTATCATAATTACCTTGTCATAAGATTTCAACAATTGTTCATTGGGAATAATCAGAATTGTTGCTCCACATGATAAAGTAAATGATTCCCTATCAACTATAACAAGGCTAAAAGACATACCAAGTTACTTAGAGCTAATCAAAAATATACAAATACCGATCAAAATTTACGATAATTGGGGTATTTAAGGATTGAAAAAAGATTGCTGCGGAAGAACATGATTGCAGCCCAACAAATGATCTCCAATCTGCTGAATTATTTACGCTAAGTATAAGGAAGTACTGCAATTTCATGGATGGAGTGGATTCATGGAGCTGTTGACACAACATGAAGAGCACTACAAATCACCTGCCTTTCATAAATAGTCGTGTAAATGCTCAATACCATTTTAACTACGTTATTTTATGTGATGTATATTAGGAGTAAGAAATAAATCATTTTATATTATAATATATTTAGAAGTAGCTAAACGTTATGGTACAAAACTGATGACAAAGTGTAGGATAAATATACTAAGGATGGTTGCTGCGAAGTTTCTAATACAATTATTAAAGTGGAATTTGATAAATTTAGATTCGCTCTCTTCAAATTGTGTAAACTGAAATTAACAAAAATCACAATAAGGAATTTCAGGAACTTTTATAACTAAATTTTAGACAGACTAAATATGTTTAACTTAGTAATAGTAAAATAATTAAATTTTTTTAAAGATTAAACGAATTTTTCAAAGTTATAAGTTTGCTTGTTGAAGCACAAATTATAAGATGAGACTTCTAAATGAGGAAGGTTTCATAGGCAAAGACACCATTCCAAACTTTACCAAGTCGAAAGTTTAAACTCGACATTTTATTTAAAAAACACTAAAATTAAAAGATTGTGTCTAAAGTTTAAATATCGTTTCTCTATTAGCACAAAGTGTTCTACGGTATATCCACGATGTTGCTACGATACTCTGAAAGCCACATATCATACAGATATCGAATGAATATTGTTGGGCTTCTTGCGATAAAAGGGTTTGTACTTTTATCAGTGAAATATGTGAAAATATATATACAATATCAACATCGTATCCAAAAGAAATCTCTGATTGGACATGAAAATATAATTTCTGAGAATTAATAATTATCATGGTCATGATAATAACTTTGTTTTCGATTATTTTTATTGTTTTATTTTCTTCGTCTGGCAGAAAAACTGCGTCTAACTTTTGCGAAATAAAGTTTAAAATAAACCACTGTAGTATTTTAAGCATTTACCTTCATTGGTTATGAGCTCTCTCATTGTCAAAGAGACCTCCTTACTGTCACATATACGAAGTATAGAAAGAGAAACTTCTGCAATTGATCAAAATACGGGAATCCAGATTTTGATGAATCTCCACGTTTAAGGACTTCTTGAGTCCGAAAAAGACATTTACGCAAGTATTTTTACTATGCACGATAACTCAGAAACGAGATGAGAGGAACAAATGATGTTTGTTATGTGGTCTTTAAACCAGAATTGTTGGTTTGTATCAAATTTTGGAAGAAATCCCTCTACGGAAGGGCTGTCTGTCCGTTCACCATTATGCATGCGAATATTATAAAGCAAGAGCAACACGGGACATGTACATGGTATTTGGCAAATGATTTTTGCACAGAATTGTTAGACTCGCATTGCATTTTAAATGAACTCTCTGATTGGGGAGACTGTCTGATTTGTATTTCTTTTCGTTTGCGTGAATAAGATGACTCTAAATCATTTCACGCTACACACGTGAACTGTGGCATTGGATTTTCACATCATGAAATGAGATTAGTGTAAAATTTTGGAATAATGGCGATTGAAGGAATTAATGTTGCAAAATTCATATTCTATTCGTTACATTTTCGCAAATAGGCAAACCTTTAACGCACCATACAGTTGAAATTAAGGAGAAATTCGAATGGAGAATACACCTGCTGTTTCTATAAATTTCCTTTGGCTATTAGCAGCATAAGTAATAAATTCTTCTTTTTTTAAAAAAAATTATATGAAACATTAAATACTGTGTTTAGTTTTTGCTATTAAAAAGTCTAAATTCTTACATTCGAAATTATTATTTTCGAAATTATTTTCTTTATCTGAAAAACCTTTATTTGATGATTTCTGTTTCAAATAAATTCATGTTTAATTGTTTGAAACTTGTCAAAATTCAGACTTCTGAAATTAAATCATAGCTTCTTTAATTCATAACATTTTAAATAATTTGCTGAATTCATATTTATATGAAATTTGAAAGTGGGATATATATGTTGATTAGAAACTAAAACATCAGTTATTTTATTCAGAAAAGAAGCCAGAAAATCCAATCATGATTCGAATATTAACACATCTTATGTCTAAACACGCAACCCGCTTATGTTGCAGAACTTTAAATTCCGATAACTTCACACTGCCATTCACCAAAATATTAAATAACAGTTTTACCATCAAATATAAATTACGCCGTTTTAGAAATAAAATTTTTTTATTATGAAAGTAATTCCATTTTACACCGAAAGAAAATTATAAACATCTCTACGGTACAAAGCGTAATATCAAAGAACATGATTTTTATTAGTGTTTAATTTTATGCAATATTATAACAAACTTTACTTTTTGTCTCCCTTTGTAATAGCCGATTAAACCAAGCGTGAAATAAAAATATAATGATAAAATATTCCAAGAACATTCTCTTTTGCTTCTTACTTTAAAACATATTTCATATTAATTCTTTGTATTTTCCAAACAACAACAAGAAAATGTTAAATTTGAAATGTGATTTCTTTTTCTAGTATGGTGTTTCGTATTAGCATACATATGTGGAGACAACTTTTGCTTACTTTTAATGGAATTAGACACGATATGACAAATACAATATCCTAAAGTGTTTTTTGTTAATCTCGTGTTAATTCATAGCTTGGAAAATCCGGGATATTTTTCTTCTAGATGTTTCCCGCTTCTTATCATTTACTTCTAACAGTTGGGACGTTTGTTGGCAGGACCTCAGAAATTTCTCTTAATTCATAATTTTAATACTAATAATTTCATCTTTCAACATTCTGAATACATTTCCAAAATATTCACTGTAATTTAGCATTATAAAAAGTTATTTGTAACTAAACGAGTTACAGATGGGTTTGCAAAATTAAAAAAAGATATACTTACATTTTTCTGTGGTGAAAAAATGTTATTATAATAATTTTTTGTATAAATATTTGATATACATGCATCTATAATATATTTCCAACAGGTTTAAAATGCATCATAAGAAAATATAATTTTATTAGTCTTTTTTTTATGTGACATTTCTAATCCTTGATTTAATAAATGTATACGATTTCTTTTTATGATTGTTGAGACTTTTAATTTCAGACATAAGTAATACATTTGTGATCCATATTCTATGGACAAATCATCAGATCGCAATAGAAACAAAATCAACTGCGAAACAAGAAGCATTATCTGACAATGGAACAAAAAATGGACTAAAGAACTATAGAAGCAAGTAAAATAATGAACAAAAATGAAATAGCAAACAGCAAACAAAAATAAAACAAATAACGATAGAGGCAACAATGATACAAACGTAGTAAAAAAATAATTACAACAATAGACAATAATTTAAAACAAATAAAAATGAAAGTCACATTCAGATTATAAGAAAAATTGAAAAACAGTCTACAAAATGTTCATTTTATTCTACTAAAATTAAATATGAATTAAATTAAAATTTCAAGCACCCAAATTCGTAGTATTGCTTGAATTTCGAAGGAATTTTGTAAAAAAAATCACAAATTGTAAATATAAAATGAAATTTAACTGTAATAATAAATTTTAAATAAATATAAATCTGCATTGAATTTTTCTGCTATTATTATTACATACAATGAAATTCATTTCTAGTATTTTTAAAGCTATTTATCATCATTTCATTAAAATAAAGAAAAAGTATTTTTAGAGCAGTAAAATAAGGAAAAATGTGTTTGAATAAGAAATATTTCGATTCCAATGAAATATTCTTTTAAAATCAGTCTAAGAATAAAGTATTTAGAATCATTTTAAGAAGTTATAATAAATCTTTAAATTAATCAATCAATCATTCAATTAGAATTTTAAAAAATAGGAAATCTAGATTTGATAACGCGTTTCAGAATTTCTCTCTTTCTAAAACTGATTTGTCCTCCTCTTCCAACATTTTAAAAACTCAAATAAACGAAACTGACTAAAATTATCTTTGAGATTTGATTAATTGTGAAAAATTAAAGTGTAGGAGTTCAGCATTCTGTGCTTTTATCTAATCTTACATTCGATTTTTAGTGCTCGCTTTTAACAGAATTCTGTAAGATTATTTAACAGCAATTTTATTTTTACCGATGAGAGCATAACACAAGAGACTCTCCTTTTAGCAATCAAGCAACATCTTCATCTCTGAATCACTATTTATAATAAAAAGAAATTTCTCACCTTTCAATTTGGAATGTAAGGAGAAAAAGAAACAAAACAAATACGATTCTCATGATTAGGTATAAATAAGCCGAAAACATTATATTATTTATTTTCATTCATCGACGACTCCTATTAAACAGTAGAAAGAAATTCAAATAGTATTCTCAAAAGGAGAATCTATTATTATCAATTTTTGTAAAGGATTCAGAAAGAGGAGAGAGAGAGAGAGAACCAGGAATCATTTTCATTAAAAATATAAATAACCTAACGCAGAAATTATAAGCAACAAAACAGTTGTGTTTTGTTTCAAAAACAGCCAATAATCTGGGATTTTTATCCTATCTTACAGATAGAATAAATTTACTTCTTTTTTTCAAAATCATGTTGAATGACGGAAAACTTCGGCGTAAGTTCAAAGAACACGTAATCGCGTTTCCGGACTCTATCTGGAAAGATTATTCTTTCAAGAAAAGATTGAAACAAGATTAGATGGAACTAAAAACGAACAACCAACTCTGAACACGGAACTATGATCATCCCTCTCTTTTTTCACTGCGAATTATTTAAACAAATCTTTGCTTTCAAGTTGTATCAACAGAACATTGTGTTGACAAATTGAAATTAAATATCTGCGTGTAATAAGTGTAACAAAATGAAATGTCTTGATATTACAAAAATTATTCAGCTGATTTAATTATGCCAAATTCACCACTGACACTCCAACGCATTGAAAACATTAAAACGGTACCATCTATAAGCTGAATAAAAATTCTTACATATAAATCGTTTTAGATGGCTTCAAGAAATATTTATGCTTATTATATTTATGCGATTATCTGAAGAAAATCGAACTCCGTGTTTGGTCTTGACTGCGTAAGAAGGAAAGTACAAACAGATGAAATGCCAAACAGTGGATTAAAACAGACCCCCACTTTGCTCGGTCAATTTTATTGATGTGAATTTATTGAGCTTCTGACAGAGATTATTAGTCGTTCAATCCTTTTAAGACAGATGTTTTGCCTCAAATGCCTTGTCACTGAATTAGAACTCACACTATAACCAGATATCGCCTGAGAGTTTTGATATATTTTGTAACTTGACAGAAACACTCTTTTAATTTGAATATTTTCATCTTTTTAGTTATAAATACACTTCATAACTCATTGTTGTAATCATTGATGAGAAATCGTGTAATCATTTGTTATCCAATTCGGCACCAGATGGCGCCCCTTGTATTGAACCAAATCAAGATAAGTTAAGTGATTGTTTGATAATCCATGTGTAAGAAATTATTATTTGGAATTGTCATCATGCAGAAAATAACTGAACAGAATTTCAAAACTTCAGCCTATCAAGAAAAGAGGTAAAAATTGATTACAAAATTTCATCATTACAGACACATGAAATATACAACAGTCAACAGGTAGTTTAATTGAATCCATATCCCTGAAGAAAGTTTAATCACTAATATTACTGTTGTAGTATAGTGTAAATTCGGCTTCTGAAATTTGCTCGCTTCCTTGGACTATGTGGAGGCAAGCGAGAGTGGTAAGCAGTCCTTTCACGTCCATTGCTATTTTCATTCCTCTGTTGCGTCGGACACGAATAATAGTCCAAACTTGGAACTTATAGCTTCGCGCACTGTCAAATTTATGTAACACATTCAAATCTAATGACAATATGACTAATTTTGATATACCAGCCCAGATATAATAATCCAGACTTTGTATTAAAGAAACAACAGATACTGCATGTTTTTGCTGATAATGGTTCAAATTAAAAATTTTTTATAGAATAATCTGTAATATTAAAAGTGGTAAAAATTCTTTCATAAATTTTCGAGCCTGAATACAGAAATATACAAAATGTTATCTCATTTTGTCTCGCATTTTTTTCTGTTTTATTATTCTTTTTCATCTATTGCTGTACTTTTTCTTCTACTTTCATGTTAGGCAGGACGAGAATCTCTGGGAAAATGAAATTTACGGAAATAAATCCAGTTAAGTAGATGTGAATTACATCAGATCTGACGGTAAGATTCCATTAATAACTCGTGGAAATGGATTCTGGGCAAGAGAAAAGTAGCGTGTGTATAGCTACGTATTTTCTTTAAATTTCAATCTTAAAAGAAATATCTCTGAACAGTAGAAGAAAAGTATACACTGTACATAAATAGTTGTTCAAGTTTGTACTTTTCATCGAAGGAATTCGCCTTTTGTATATAAGTACAGTATTTGGTTTTTACTTTGGTGAAATATGAAATCGGAAGATGTGTGATTTTATGGAGAATAATTTTCATAAAAAAATAAATATATTTTAAACTTCAATTCGTAAGTGAACAAACAATATTTGAATGTAAGTTATAAATTAATTATCGTCTTTTAATGCATTCGAAATACGAAGTGTTAGCGAAAGACAGAAGAAAATTAATATATATATGCCATAATAATTACTTTTTATTGTAAAAACGTGACATCTGAATTTCTATGCAAATAAATACAGCATAACACAAGACAATATTAATTTCAATACAATGATCTTTCCAGAAAATTTATTACATTAAAAAGTGCTCAATTCAGATAATAAAATATTTACAATTTAAAAATAAATTAATTTCATTTATAATAACTCAAAGTGCATGAGAAACCATATTTTCGACATTATTTTGACTATAAATAAAATATCTTATTTTCCCAAACGTGTTTCCAAAAGTTTTGAAGACTGTTCTAATCGTTGAATCATTCTAATTCAGCCGAAAGTAACATAAACAAAGTTGAACTGTATTTAAAATACGGTTTCTTTCACTTCAATCTCCTTTTCGGCATTTTATTCAAAAAATTATAGACTTAAGCAAGTTAACCAATATTATGCAACTTTCATTTTTGTTACAATCTAAAAGAAGGATGATATAATTAAAAAAAAGCATGAAAAATTTCATTAATGCTCTTGTGAATTATGTAAGTAGAGTTAGACAAGTACGGAAATTACATATAATGTACTCCACGGAAATATTATTTTATAAAAAATTCATTTAATTTCAAAAACAAACTTCATTTACTAAAGCTCATTAAATCAGAACAATATTTAATATCCCATTACAGTTTAAAGCACTCAGAGAATAAATAAATATTTTTCCGAAAGAAACTTTTTTATCATCTCTTGAACTCTTTTATCTATAAGTTGTTCTAAGTATTAAGAAAGTAACAATAATGCAGATTGGCGAATATAAGTTCCAAATGCTGTAAAATAACTTTACAGAATTCTATTAAAAGTGAGCACTAAAAATCGAATATAAAATCGTGATTAGATATTTACACAGAATGTTAAACTCCTACAGATTAATTTTTTATGATTAATTAAATATCAAAAACAATTTAAGTTAGTTTGGTTTTCTTCAATTTTTAAAATGTTTTAATTGGAGGAGAAATCAGTTTTAGAAACAGAGATATTCGGAAACATGTCATCAAATCTATATTTCGTATTTCCTGAAAATGTAAATAAAGGATTGATATATTAATGAAATGATTTATTAATAACTTCTTATAAATACTCTAAATAGTTTATTTTTCGACTAATTTTAAAGGATTTTTTCGTTAGAATCGAAATATATCTTGTTCAATCACATTTTTCTTTATTTTACAGCTCTAAAACTATTTTTCTTTATTTCAATGAAATGATGCTAAATAGAGCTTTTACACTATTAGAAAGGAAAATTTAATTACTTTTTTTAAATAGCAGAAAAAAATCCAATGAATATTTATATTTATTTAAAATATAATATTACAGTTAAATATAATTTTCTATTTACAATTTATGAATTATTATTTACTTATCATATCTGTTGATCTCTCACTAGTTTTTTTTGCGAGGTTCCATTCAATTTCAAGAGACAATACGAATTGTAATGAGTTTGAAATTTTAGTTTAATTAATATTTCCTTTTAGGAAAATAAAATGAGTAGTTTGTAGTTTGTTTTTCAATTTTTCTTTTAATCGAAAGCTGTCTTTCATTTTTATTTGTTTTAATTATTGTCTATTGTTGTAATTATTTTTTACTACCAATTTATCACTGTTGTATCCATCTTTATTTATGTTACACATATGTATGCCAATACGGAACACCAAACTAGAAAAAGAAATTACGTTTCCGATTGAACGTTTTCATGCTGTTACTTGTAAACTCAAAAAATTAATTTAAATAAATTTTAAAGTAATTAGCGAAAGGGAAGGTTCTTGGAACATTTTTTCTTTATATTTCTATTTCACGCTTGGCTTCATCAGCTGTTACAAAGGTGGATAAAAAATCAAGTATGATACAATTTTGCATAAAATCAAACCCGAATGAAAATAATTTTCTTTGATATAGCGCTTTGTGCCGTAGAGTGTTTTTTGTCATTTTCTTTCGGAGTAAAATGGAATACATTTCACGAAAAAACAAATTTTATTTCTAAAGCAACGAAACATATATTTGATCACAAAACTGTCTTTTAATCTTTTGAGATAAGGCGGTCTGAAGTTATAGCACTTTAAAGTTCTAACACATAAGCGGGTTGCAATTTTAGACTTAAGATGTTCTATATTCCTCATCATGATTGGACTTTCTAACTTATTTTTGAATAAAAGAAATGAGGTTTTAGTCTCTATTCAATATATAAATCCCACTTTCAAATTTCATATAAAAAGGAATTTAGCAAAATCTTTGAAATGTCGTGAATTAAATAATCTATGATACAAATTCAGAACTCTGAATTATGACAAGTTTCACACAATTAAACATGAATTTATTTAAAAAATATATTATCAAGTAAAGGTTTTGTAGATAAAGAAAATAATTTCGAAATTAATAATGGTGAATGTATGATTTTAAATTTTTTAAAAGCAAGAACTAAAGCCATTATTTACTGTTTCATATAAAATTTAAAAAAATGATAATTTAGTAATTAAACTATTAGCAAAAGGAAATATACACAAATGGTATATGTATACTCCGCTCGAATTTCTCGTTATATTCCACTGTATGGTGCAGTTAGGGCTTGACTTTTGCAGAAAATAAAATGAATCGAATATGAATTTTGCAAAAGTAAGTTCTTCAATCGCCATTATTCCAGCATTTAACACTGGTCTCCTTTTATGGTGTGATAATCCCATGCCACAGTTCACGCATGTAGCGGGACGTGATATTAAGTCATCGCATTCACGCATACGGAAGGAAATACTAATCTGACAGTTTCCCCAATCATAGATTTCATTTAAAATGTAATTCGAATCTACTAATTCAGCTAGTAAACCCACATGCAAAATTCCATGCACGTATCCCGTTGTGCTTTTGTTTTATCGTATTCACATCCACGAGGGTCGATTATGGATTTTTTTTGGTAATCACTTATATTTCTTTTTAATTTTTAAGGTCTTGCTTTTCGATAGATTATATGGCACAAAGGTTTGGTTCAGAAATAAGAATATTGACAACAATATGCTATTATAATTTTTGTTTGTTATTTTGCTTTATCCAATGTTAATATTTTCTGTCTGTTATATTACGATAATTATTATATTAATTTTCGAATTATAGTTCGTTATCAGTAAAGACAACGGTAGCAAAATTTTTATTTTCGTCACACTTTAAAAGCACCTTTAAAGCTATGCAAAATATGTTGTAATAGATTATTAGTATTTCATATGGCAAAGATGAAATGCGTTAAAATTTTCTGAACAATGTTTAATTCTGTCCTGAAAAGAAAAATGCATGAACGTTCCAAATTTTGTCTCAATTTCGCTTAATCTGAATTAAATTCACGCTCAAAGTGCTAAAATTTAAAATAATACATTTGTTTCATGAGGGAAAATAATAACATAAATAAATCATTCATTATTTTAATGAATTGGAAATAAGAATAGTTTGGTGAGAGAAAAAAATACTTATGATTTTTTGCGATTTTTTCTTAACTTCTTTGTTTGCCTATAACGCTTCTATTAACATTGTCACGTTCATGAATGGGCTTATTGCAATGCTTTTCCACTTTATTTAGAAAAAAATACATAAATTACCGGAACATTGCATTCTATGGTACCACGTTGCTTTATTAGCTCTATATAGAGCTCTATGAACGTGCCTTTTAAATGTGACGGACTGAATAATACACGTCTACAAACGAAGAATATTTTCTGACAGCAAACGCTAAGATCATTAGAATTTTTTTAATGAAAAAGCATCTTTGGGTTTCTTTTTCACAAATTGTGATAGAACCATTCAGAAGACATAATTCTTCATTAGTCTGAAATTTCATGCATTAATTAAACATTCTTTAAATTTTTGCTATCGGATTAATCTTTATGCGGGAGTTATATGTTATCATGTATGTGGAAGGCTAGTAAATAGATTTTCACTTTTCCTACAATTAATTTTCATAAAAATTCATTATAATTTAGATTTGTTACTTGTAGCACTGGTAGTTGCAATTATCACTTTGGCAATTTTTTCGTTAAAATTCTTAAAATTATTCTTAATAAAATCAAAGGAGAAGAGAACGTCATTATTTATAGTAAAGCTAAAATTTTGAATTTTCTTAACCCTTTGAGGGGCGGTGGGACACCGTCTGTCCCACCTTCTTTAAGATTTTTTTTCATAAACTTGTATAAGGTATTTTATTACAAAAATTGTTTTATTGGATATTTCAAGACCTCTTACTTTAAAAAAAAATTGCAGTACCATTGAGAATTTAATCAAATTTATTGAAAATAATTTTTAAAATCATGCCCTTTATTGGCAATGATTTTCTTTAAATTTCTAGAGAAAGAAAATGAACTTCGAAACAAATATTAGATGCAAAAGAAATCTTCAATGCTCAATAAATATATTTCAAACATTATCTGTATTTCAAAAGTAATTTTTTTTATCAATTATTATAGATAAAGAAAGGTGGGACAATTTTTTGTCCCACCGCGCATCTAAGGTTGTCAGCCTGTAGATGGCAGCACAAAAATTCGCGACACAATCCTCTTTCTTCCTTTCTTGAATGATAAACTTGGATTTATATACGGCATAATTATAATCACTCTATCAAATTTAATACTTACACAGAAAATAAATTTATATATTTCAGAAGACAGTTAAATAATATTAAACAAAAAAAAATCTGTAAATGCAAACAAGCATTTTTTTTTAAAAAAATGTCATATCTAAATTTATTTTGAGTGGAATTTTTGAAAACAAGAAGCGATCTTTTGAGGAATTTTTTTATAAACGGATAAAAATATACTTTTCTAAAAAGAACGAAAAGTAGAGAGAATATTCAAGTCTTTCTGTATCTCTCAAAATTGAAGGTCCAATAACTGCAACGAAAAGGAAGTAGTTCCGTTGAAGCTGCCCACCCCACTCCCTACTTGTTTACTTTCTTTCCTGCTCTTGAGAAAAAGGCGATTTCCCTAAGGGATAGTCTATTGTGAATAGCTGTTATCAACAATACTCAAAGCAAATCTGTTTGAACCTGTCAGCTTCCAGCAACGCTTTCCTTCGCGCGATAATTTACAATCGATGGGCTTCTTACAGCGGTGGTTTCATTACAGTTTGTGTCCAGTTTCGGGCATTAGTGCCTCATTTCCTTGACTGAAATGTGTGATTAAATCTACTGATAACGTATTTCTGTTGCTTCCCGAACAATAAACAGTGGATAAGAGTAACATTTTACATACAGAATATGGGTGGTCTTCTTTCTTCTTTAGATTTCAAAGAGAGCGACATCTATAAAAATACTATTGAAGAACTCACCCCATTTGGGTACAGAATGTGGGAAACGGTTTCCACTTCAACCGCAGTATACAGCTTCTACAGCTGTTCAAAGGAAATGTGCTAAATAACCAAATTTATGCTCGAAGTGCAACTGATAAAGAACGAACGACAGCGCGAGTCACCGAGGGAGTTGGGGGATACTCAAGTCCCTTCAGGGGCGGTGGGACATACGTCGTCCCACCCTCTCGTCGAAAACCTAAAAGCAGAAAAATATTTTTATTCGGAAAATATTTTATTTTTAGACGATAGATCTTCAAACATATATCTTTTTTTAAGAAAAAAAATTTTTTTAAGGTGTTGCCCCTCAAGGGGTTAAAGGAAATAAAATATATAACATTAATACATTTGATTTTGAAAATCTATTTACTAGACTCTCACATAAAAAATTAATTGAAGCCTGCTCAAATGTATATGATTTATACCTTAATACTGATTTAATAGATAAAAATAAATGGTTAGAAATTTGCAGAATTAATATTTGGGAAAATTATCTCTTGAATGGAATTAATTATTATAAGCAGTTTTTAGGAATTCCTGTGGGTTGCTGTTTTTCTTGTGCATTGGCTAATATATTTCTTCACTCATTCGAGAGAGAACTAATTAAAAATGAACTTATTTTTGGTTATCGTTTCATTGATGACCTTTTAGTGTTTAAATTTAGTAATTTTAACTTCATATATAATTGCTATCCGGAAGAGCTTAAATTAAACAAAACTAATAACGAAGTGAACAAATGCAATTTTTCGGATCATTCTATACGCAAATTTAAATAACCAAGACATAAAGTTTTCAGCAAAAGGTTTGAATTATGTTCCTAAAAGTAATTATTTCGTTATTTTTTCTGTTCTTAAAAGGCTATATAGAATTTATATATATATACTATATATACTAATAATGAAATTAATAAATGCAATTTTTTGGATCTTGTAATTGAAATTTTGGATTCAGGTGTCTCTATTGGCTTTTATGGTAAAAGAAAAGATTTTAATTTCAAAGCTATTACACTTTGTGGCTTTCGAACTATTCTTCATTTCAAAATTATAAAAAATTCCATTTATTCCCAAATTAATAGAATAAAAAAATATTTATAATAACCATTCAACCTTTGTTAAAGATTTAGGTAATTCAAAGAATAATTAAATAAATAACGGTTACCCAAATAATTTCTTTAAAGTCAATAACTTATTTAAAAGGGTTTGAAGAGCTTTTATTCTTCTGTTAATTTGGTTCGAATTTTTTCCATAGATTGAGCTAGATATGCTAGCCTCTAGACCTATATTTCCTTTGTTCTGGTATACATCATATATACGTCTGGTATACGTCATATGTTAAGCGTTATTCTTGCTTCTATATTGTCAGAGGTTAAAGCGTTTACTTTCTCTAGTCTCTATTGGATCTGTTATAAAAGACATTTTTAAGTTTTTCTTTTTCTAAAGAGGTTCCTTCCTTTATTTCAATTAATGGATAAATTCAGACCACAAAGGGTACAAGTTTTGACTATATAGTCATTCCTTTGACAGAAAATTTATCCATGTTAGAACTCCGATGGCGAGTGGCCTTTGAAAACGATCGCCATTCGAGTTCTCTTCCATTTCTTCCATTCTAATTATTTTGTTTTATGCGTTTTAATTATTTAAGCATAATTTTTGTTGTTGTTTGATTCAATAGTAATTCGTTAGTTAATTATGGACAATATTGTTAATGCCATCACTGGATGCTGCTGCGATGGCGCGCAAAAGGTGTATTGTTATCGCAATTGTTTACTTCTTCTGTTTCTTATGTATTTTTTGGCTTCGATTATCTATATTTATCAACAAAAAATTGATTGTATTGATTGATTGTATTAAATTAAATATTTGCTTTTATATGTGTAACGAAATGAATTGTCTTCATATTAAGAAAATTATTCAGCTAATTTAAGGACGTCAAATTCACCACTGACTCTCCAACACAATGTAAACATTAAAAGGAGTCCATCATTAAAATGAATAAAAGAATAAAAATTATTACATATAAGTCTTTTTATATGACTTCAAGGAATATTTTTGCCGAGTCAGAAGAAAGTCCAACTGCGCGTTTGGTAGTGACTACGTAACAAGGAATTTTCAAAGAGACGATATGACAAACAGTGGATTAAAACCGACCCCCACTCTGCTGGGTCAATTTTATTGATGTGAATTTATTGTACTTTTGACACAGATTATTAGACTTGAACTCAACAATTTTGAACGTTCAATCCTTTTAAGACAGACGTTTAATCTGAAAAGTATTGCACTGAAACAGAAATCAGACCAAATCCAGATTTCACTTGATAGTTTTGATATATTTTCTAACGTGTCAGAAACACTCTTTTTATATTGAATATTTTCATCTTTTTAGTCTTTAATTTATTTCGTAATTCATTATTATAATCATTGGTGAGGAATAATGCGATCAATTGATGTCAAATTCAGCACCAGATGGCGTATCTCGTATTGAATCAAATAAACATAAGTAGTTGCTTGATAATCCATTTGTAAAAAATTAATATATTGAATGTCATCAGGCAAAAATTAACCGAACAGAATTTCAAAATATTAACTTATCAAGAAATGAGGGAAAAATTGATTTTAAAATCTCATTTTTACAGACATGGAATTTAAAACAGTCAGCAGGCTGTTTAATGGAACCCAAATCACTGAAGAAAATCACAAATATTAATGTTGTATTACTGTATGAATTCTGCTTCTGAAAGTAGTTAGCTTCCTTGGACAATGAGGAGGAAGCGGAGCAAGCAGTCCTTTGCATTTCTTTCACTTCCATTGCTATTCGCATTCCTGTGTTGTATCGGACATGAATAATAATCCATCCTTATAACTTATAGCTTCGCTTACTGTAAAATTCACGTTTTCATAAAACCTATATCTAATGACATTAAGACTTATTCAGATTTACCAGCCCAGATATAATAAATCAGGCTTTATATCAAAGAAATCACTAAATCATTCCCAAATGGTTTTGATTCAATTTGAAAATATTTTATAGCAAATTCTGCAATATTAAAAGTGGTACAACTTCTTTTATAAATTTTCGAGCCTTAAACCAGAATTATGCAAAATGATGTTTGATTTTGTCATATTCTCTTTTGCATTTTTTCTCTTCTAATATTCTTTTTCCTCTCTTGCTCTGCTTTTTCTTATACTTTCATGTCGGGCAAGCCAAGAGACTCTGAGAAAGTGAAAGTTACAGCAATAACAATCCGTTAAGTAGATGCGAATTACAACATCTGATTCCATTAATGATTCCTGAAAACAGTGTCTGAGCATTAAAAAAGTAGCGTGCGTATAACTACGTATTTTTAAATCTCAATCTTGAAAGAAATATCTCTCAACAGCAGAATAAAAGTAGTTTGCCATTTAAAATACACAGCCTAAATTGAAAAATCCTGTTTTGGTTTTTAGGCAAGAATAATCTTTTCTCTAAATTTGAAATATTTATATACACTTTCTATTAATATTGATATCCCGAATGATATCCTTGGATATTTCATTAGAAATTTTCTATAAATCACATCGCATACTAATCGCATTGCATTACAAATTTTTCAGACATTTATAGAATTTCCCATTTAATGCATTTGTATCATAGATGTCAATCAATTTATACGTCTTTTAACTGACTGATATAAAACGATGTATAAAAGAAACGACGTATAATAGAAATTTTAATAATTACCACAAATTTAATTGTATGTATGCAAATCCATTTAAAAATAATAATTTTAGTTTTAATACAGTAATAGTATATTACTATGTATAATTGAAAACAATAATTGAATTTTAAAATTAAACATTCGTCAAAAGGATGAGAAATCAGTACATTTATCGCATACCTTGAGCTCTAATTATAGATTTCTTATTTTATTCGATTGATGTGGATAAAGGATTATTGCTTTGTTTGTTTGTTTTGGACTGAATTTGGCAATGCTGCCTCATGAGTATGCGCGTTGAATTTTAGAAAAACGGGACAATGACATATAACTAAATATGGCCGTTCTTCTTATACTATGAACGAAATACTTTGTCATTCAACGGGGTATGAAGGAATTAAGACTATGATGAAACGACGCATAAATCCAAACGAAGTATAAATGAGAAATTTATAAAAGATGCTTTAACGTATGAAAA
This sequence comes from Araneus ventricosus, assembly GCA_013235015.1. Classification (NCBI taxonomy): domain Eukaryota; kingdom Metazoa; phylum Arthropoda; class Arachnida; order Araneae; family Araneidae; genus Araneus; species Araneus ventricosus. The sequence goes on along the minus strand of BGPR01002355.1, from coordinate 145,239 downwards.
GGTAATACGAGGGCAATTTTGGATGAGAAAATACAAATTCATCGCTCTCCGTTCCTTGAAAAAGTTCAGCAAAATTTCTCTAAAAACATCTGAATTGTTTTTATCCTTTTTGTCTTATGATACCTTTTAAATTAAAGAGATGTCTGTATATAATGTCCATCGTCCAGTTATTTAAAATGTGTAAATCATATCAACTCAAATGTGTTCATATATTATTTTTAGGTTTGCTTGCACCTTCAATGTTTGCACTCCCAGGCATAAATTTTCCGAAAAAAATTATCATGTTTCAAACGAAAAATAGGGGAAGGTGCGCAGTTTTGGTGTTTGCCCAGGGCACCATTTTATGTTGGTACAGCACTGGCGGGAATTCAAAGTGCGGCGTTCGCGAAGAGCCGTTCGTGTTGCCGTAACGTAATGGCGGAAAAAACACCTTATATTTCATGTAGCAACCCCAAAATCGCCTAGAGTTAAATCAGGGCTTCTTGGGAGCAACTGATTAAAAGCGAGGCCATCTTCTTCTCTGGAACCAATCCGCTGTGGCAATATGATAATTAATTATACACGAACAGATATGTGTCTATATGATTGTGCTACATTGTGCTGGAAAATGAAGTCAAACGCATCTTCTAACTCCGGATGAACTAAATCCGCAGCATTTCCAATCAAATGATGCCAGAATGAGCCGAAAGTTTTGTCTTGCAATATAGTACAAAACAAAATTACCTTCTCCGAATCACTTTTCAATTTAAGGCTTCGGAATTCAGAATAGTTTGAAGTCTGATTGGAATGGCCGGTCCGCTTTTTGAGAACCTCTCCGCAAGACTAGGGTCCCAATCTAGGTTCTGCCTAGATCTCGCGTCGCGGCTAGAAATGAAACTCAAAATCCCCCGAGTGGGGGAAGAGGATTCTGGGTGGCAGGAATTCTGTGACTTTGAACATTGTCTCGAAACAAACTTTGGAACATCCTTGAATGCTTTGCCTAATTTTTCGACTAAAATGGGTGGGAAAATAAACCGCTCTTAGGACAAATGCCATAGTTTAGTCTTCTCGTGAATGCCCAGCTTGAGTTTGAAGTGGCTTGAGGATACCTCAAAATATGCCCCGCTTCATCATTGACTCAGATCAGTTAGTTGCAAATGATACTCCAGGCAAAAAGTTCGACAATAAACATTTATTTCATATTTAAACAAGGTATATTGTGCAAAATGAATAAGTCAATTAGAACATTAAAACACTTGAACATTTAAGCAAAAATATCTGCAGTACAAGAAACACGACAATACGTCTTGTATCGAAAGTTACCATGTAAACACAAGAATACGTGACGAGTAGAAGCACACTCTCAGTGAGGAGCAAAGGGACATCCGGATTACTGCGTAGCTGAAGATTAACATACTGGAATAAGCTGCATCCTTCGCGGAAGCAGAGATCCAAACTAGTCGGGAAGGCTCATGCTCAGCTGAGGCGAGATGGCTCAGACCGTCTGCTATGCTGCTGTACACCCAGTCAAGAAGACTCATAATTCACTGAAGTGAGTTGGCTACAGTGTGTTGCTTCTTTTGGAACTGGCACAGGAACTCGTATAAATACGTGGACCAATAGTGCGCGCGCAGAAAAAATGGATCTTCTTCGCATCTTGCATGCAAGAATAAAGTTCCTCCACCTTTCGCCTTATGACAAGGTGAGAGGTTCCAGAGGCCGCCACATGCATGTTTGTAGACGTTTCTTGAATATAATCTTCAACCGTCGTTTGACGTTCTGATTGTTCTGTGCCTATATGATTATGTATCGAATTCTGCTCCTGGAATGTTTGTTCATAATTCGTTTGAAAAAATAATTCGAGTATTTCTATGGAGTCCATTGCGTCTTTAAAGGAAGGGAAATAATATCATCATCGCTGAAATTAGCAGCAGAACATTTGTCTTCTATTAAGTTATTAATTGTCAATAATTTTGAAGTCATGATATCTTTAACATAGCTCACATGCTAGAAAGGTGGAACTTTTCACATTTTAGAACGAGATAAAACGAAGTATAATCGAAGCTTTGCCTCGTATGAACGAAGAAATTTATCATTACAATAAATACGAATGAATCGGGACTGTGATGAAACGACGCATATGTGAGAAACATATAAACGGTGCTTTACTTAAATTCGTTCTATTTTTTTCGCGTTAGCCACATGATATCATGCTTCACTGTCATTTAAATATTTTCTTCTAAAAGATGATATTTCTGTTTCTATGCAGCTTACCTTTCCCCTAGTGACGAATTTTAAGTTAAGAGATTTTCTAATAGTTCCTTCTGTCTCTTTCCGCGTTTAACTCTATATAATGAGGCACATGCACACAGCCTTCATGAACTAAAACATTTAATAAAATTTCATTTAAAGATGAATTTGCTGATTGTAATCCACTTGCTTTATTTTGCATACAAATTGTATTTCTGATTCTTTGTACAGCGAATTAACTTCGAATAAAAGCGAGGATTTCGGAAATTAAGACGATGTCTACTAATGATAAAAGAGAATGTGTTCCAGGCTCTGTATATGTTCGCAATCTTCTCCACTAATTATCTACTTATCAAAAGATCAGTATTACTCGTATAATAAAAAAATTTCAATAGATTTAAGGGTCTTAAATTTTTGTTCATTCTTAAACGTTAAAATTCAACGGAGAAATACGTAAGAACAAAGTTTAATTTCTAGAAAAATTTATTCCAAACAACGGTCCTTGTTAATTAAAAACTAACCATAAATACGTTAAACTTCCCCAACCACTTATAATTAATAAAAATATCTGGTCTTCTAACCAAGTAATATTTCTTTTCAAAACTAATTACTTTTACATAAATTATATTCCATATTTTAAATACAAGAAGAATTTTTGAGTATTATCTTGTACTAAAAATCTTTGCATTTCCTTATAAAACTAATTTCAAATTAATCTTTTTGGAGAAATTTCAGAACTACTATATTCTAGTGCACTGAAATTTAATAACTTAAATTTTGATTATTATTCTGAGACTAGAATTCATTAGGTAGGTAAAACCCTGCAAGTGAGTCACCGGATGGGATGGAGCAACAGACACTTAGCAACCAATATCAACACTAGACGGAATTATATCTTCCTCCTTTCCGGCATTTTCATGTATAGAGACACAATATGGCACGTTTTGTGCATCGTAGCATACGGGGAAAAAACTAATATGGATTTTGGAAGTCTTCCTCTCAACCGAATCAGTCTATAGATTGAGGCAGATTTCTGTTTGCAGTCACAAAACCACATACCAAATATCATTTATGAGGATGGAGCATCAGGCACTTTGCAACAGATAAGAACACTAGCCGGAATGATATCTTCGTTTCTTCCCGCGTTTTCGTGTAAAATGACACAATATGGAACTATTCGTGCAGCGTAGTATAAGGGGAAGAAAACTAATATGGATATTTGAAGTCTTCCTATCAACCGAATCAGTTTAAAGTTTGAGGCAGATTAATGTTTTTGGTTACAAAACCACAAACCAAATATCATTTAATTAGTCGTTGTTTACTTGGATTATCAGATTCTCACAAACGCAAATATACAGGCCGATAAAAATTCTACCCATTGTTGGATTTCGTCCGAATTTTCTATGTCTCTAAAATCCAATTATGAAACAAATGAAACATTTTACCCATCCAATTCTTTGCGTGCTTACTAACGTGTTCACAAGCGAAGGGGCGGGCAGACCGATAAATTTCCCAAACACGCATTTCGTCCAAAATTTGGTAGAATCTGGTCGAAATCTACAATTCTGGTATAAGCACCACATTCCAAATTTCATTCGCCTAAATTACTCCATTTACAAATCATATTTTTCAAAGACAGACAAGTTTCCAAAAATTTTTTATCGTGCTCAGGGAGTTAAAGAATGTAATGGTTCAACAAATTCTTGAGATTTTTTTATTGTAATTCTTTCTCATTGTATATACTTCGTATCGGTGAAAGTAAATATTGTACAAACATTGGCATTCAAACTGATGATTTAGCTTACTTTGTTCCTGTAGTCTACTGCAATTAAAATTATTGTCAGCAAACAATCAACATTTTGGTTCCGAGTTTCACGGGTGTGACTTCAGAAAAGTAACATAAGGCAATTAAAATGCTTGGAATCGAAATGTTAATTTTCTTGCTGTATTATGTTCAAATTTACTAAATTTATTAAAATTAATGTGCTGAGAAGAAAATTATTTGTTGGAAGCGAATGAATTATTTATATAAGAAAAATACCAACAGAAGCAAACATAAATTTAATATCATTTTCTTCTTTTTACAGCCATCAACCATGTATTAAAATTTGTGTAGATTACTTTATTAGAAGACAGCACAAGTGCACGAAGCGGCAAATTTCATCAGAAAGTTCGTAGATCAATCAAAAAACAAGTTTTACTCTTTCGTAAAAAAATCTTGATAAAAACAAATTTGTTGAAACTTCGTGGCAACAATGCAGACATTTATCTGCAGCGCTTAACACTGCAGCTTGGTCACGGCAGTTTTAGTTTCTTCGATAATCGGTCGTGAACACTTACGGCAAGTACGTTGCAGCTTGTTTAATAATTTCGTAAGTTTCTGTTCGATGGTTGCTTAGTCTATTGACCGACAATCACAAAGGGAATCGTTTTGAAACTGCTTTTGTATTTTTGAATTGTTATTAACAGAAAGTAAATGAGGACAACACTGGTACGGGGCAAGAGATTTGGGTGCATCATTTATCATCTGAAATAAAACGTAGCTCCCTCGGGTATAAAAATAGCACTTCTTCGAAATTGGGCTGGAAGTTTTCGCAGGGAACATACAGAAACATGTGCCACGCCTCGACAAATGTTTAAATAAAGGAAGAGGTTAAGTTGAAAAAGAATTTCTCTATTAAATTTTAGTGTACATATACAATTATTGAAAAATTTCTGGCCTGTTTTGTCTTCTGAAACAGTGTAACTCACTTTTTACTGAGACATGTATATTATCGAAGTATAGACAGAAAAAGCTCCGACTCACGTATGCAGAAGAAAATCTTGCCTTTCCATTTGCGCACAGATGCAAAAAGAGATTTTCGCAGTTTTGATCTGACAAAATTACTGGCAATGAGGATTGAGAAATTAATTCAAGATTGAGAAATATGACATTTTATTATTTGTTTCCATAAGTGCATTGAATTTGTGTAGATTTTAATTTTCAACCAACGGAAGTAATGCTAAGTGCTTGATGAATTCATGTTTCGAAGTTTTCATTAAACCAATTTAATGGTTATAATTAATTATTGTGATTAAAAATAATAACAACTAAGGCTGATCAATTTTTTAATACCTCAGTTATAAACAAATCCGAAACATATGAAAAGAAGCAACAAAACTACAAAATAAACAAAAACACATATTTTGCTTTAACAAATTAATGTTGCTTATTATGCATCAGCAACAATAATAAATAAAAATTATTTCTTCTGCAAATCTGTTAATTTTTTTAAGATTCACACCAAAACAGCCAACCTAAGAGGGTGTAAAGCTTGATATAGGTCTGTGGAGATGAGACATTGCAGTACAACAAAAGTCTAGAATTACTTAATTAAGACTAAAATTACATACAAAACATAATAAACCCAATAAACTTAATAAATTCAATGGAAGTTCAAACGAAATAGGACAGATTAAAAGCAATAGCATCTATATATCAATAAAAAAACTATAATTTACCGCCGTGATCTTTGTGATATGCTCTCTGTGCAAGGAATAAAGAGGTAATTACGTCTACAGTCCTTAACCTTTAATATGGGTTTAAATAAAAAATAATTCTTGTTCAGACAGTGGACGATTATTAAGGAACAGAATGCTTAAGAATAATGTCACTTGCGATTTTAAAATAAACATTTGTTTAAGTATAATAGCGTTTCACTTACTTCAACTAGCTGAAAACGAAATATATTTAATAGTTGGGAATCGTGTAATCAATTGTTGTCAAATTCAGCATCAGATGACGCCTCTCGAATTGAATCAAATAAAATAAAATCAAAATTAGTAATTAGTGATGGGTGATAATCCATTTGTAAAATCTAATATATTGTATTGTCATTTATAAAAAGGTAACTGTACAGAATTAAAAAAAGCGTATCAAGAAATGAGGAAAATATTTATACAAAATGTCATCATTACAGACATAAAATTTACAAAAGTGACAGGTTGTTTAATGCAGTCCATATCATAGAAGAGAATTTATTTACTAATATTAATATTGTAGTACTGTGTGCATTCCTGCTTCTGTAAGTATCTCGCTTCCTTGGACGATGTGGAGACAAGCGAGAGGGGTAATTAGACTTTTCACTTCCATTGTTATTCTCATTCCTCTATTGTATTGGACACGACTAATAATCCAAACTTAGAACTTTAAACTTCGAGAACTGTAAAATTCATGTTCTCATAACACATTCACATCTAATGACAATAAGACTAAGTTTGATTTACCAGCCCAGATATAATAATGCAGGCTTTATATTAAAGAAAGACTGATCAATAAAAAGCGCTTTCGTCAATAAATTTGAATTTTTTTTATAGAAAGTTCTTCAATATTAAAAAAGGTAGAACTTCTCTTATAAATTTTCGAGCTTCAATACATAACTATGCAAAATGATGTCTCCTGTATTTTTTCTTTTTTATTATTCTCTTTCTTCTGTTTTTGTACTTTTTCTTCTACTTTCATGTTCGGGAGGCCGAGATGCTCTGGGAAAGTTAAATTTACAGCAATAAAACCCGTTCGTGGAAACAATGTCTGAGCAAGAGAAAAGTATCGTGTGTATAAATAATTTTTTTTAAATCACAATCTTTAAAGAAATATTTCTGAAAAGCAGACGATAAGTTTAATGCCATTTAAACTGCATAGCCTAAATTGCCATTTCTCGTTTTGGTTTTGATTGATTTATAAGCAAAAATAAATCTTTTCTCTAATCTAGAAATATTTAAATACACTTTCTATTAATATTGATATCCCGAATGATTTCTTTGGATATTTTTATCAGAAATTGCTTATAAATCACATCGCACACGAATCGTGTATTATTACAAAATTTTCAAGCATTTATAGACTTCCTAATTTAATGCTTTCATATCATAGAAAACAATCAATTTATATGTCATTCAACTAACTGATATAAATTGAAGTATAAAAGAAATGACGTATAATCGAAATTTTAATAAACAACTTTGCTCAACACAAATTTTATGGTGCTTATGCAAATCTATTTAAAAATAATAATCTTATTTTTAAATTTATACTAGTATATTGCTATGTATTATAGAGAACTATAAATGTATTTTAAAATTAAAATTCATCGTAAAGGTGAGAAATCCATACATTTATTGCATATCTTGAGCTCTGATTATATATTAATTATTTTATTCGATTTATGTGGGTATAATTTTATTTATTTGTTTGTTTGGTTGCTTCTTTTTTAACGTCTTGCAAATAAGATTTAGTATATATTCACAGCTAATTTTAATAAATAATTAAGTCTTATTCATATATATGTACATCAGGGATAATACGAATAACGATTATATGATCAAATATTAAAGTAAACCCAAGACGGGTCTTCACATTCACTGAAACAGCGAGTTTTGCTGAAAATGTCCGGTTCGGATATGGGAGTCAATAAGCCAGCACCTTCTGGCTCTCAGAATGATCTCTCCCTTTAGTTGTTCAGTTCCGACCTTATATATCAGCGTTCAACAATTAAGGCCAATGCGTTCTCCCGGGAAGACACTTGTCTGGACAAAAAAAGCTGCTCAGGAATGCAACCGTCAGTGCAAGAGACAGGGAAGAAGGCACCTATAAGGTAGAACACCAAACTCAATAGCTTTCTTTGTTTGTTTGTATTGTAGTTTGTTGGCGCTAGAGTCACATTTGGCAATGCTACCTCATGAGTACGTGCGTTGGTCTTTACTCCCTACTGTCTATCCTTTTGTAAAAATTCCTGTTCTTCGACGTTGGGCGGGAATTCTCGCAGGGAACAAATAGAAAGGTGTGCCACGCCTCCACAAATATTTAAATAAAAGAAGTGATTAAGTTGAAAAAGAATTTCTCTATTAAATTTTAGTGTACATATACCATTGTTGTAAAATTTCTGTCCAGTTTTGTCTTTTCAAGCAATGTAACTTACTGATTTCTGAAACATGTATATTATCTATATATATACAGAAAAAACCAGGAACATATGAAAAATAACAATATATACGAAATTAGCCCAAACACAGATTTTGTTTTAACAAAATAATGTTGCTGATTACACGTCAGCAAAACAATAATAATAAAAGTTATTCCATCTGTAAATCTGCTTATTTATTTAAAATCCACACCAACACAGCCAACCCAAAAGGGTGTAAAGCCTGATACAGCTCTGTAGGATGAGACAGTACAGTAAAACTAAAAAGTCTAGAATTACCTAATTAAGAGTAAAATTACGTACAAAATTTAATACACCCAATAAACTTATTGAACCCAATGGAAGTTTAAACGAAATAGTATACATTAAAAGCAATCGCATCTATTTATCAATAAAAGACTTTCATTACACGCAGTAATCTTTCTGATATGGAAGTGAGCAGAAAGATATATACGCAGAAGAGATATGTGAGTGAGCACCAAAAAAAATCCGACTCACTTATGCAGTATAAAATCTTGCCCTTTAATTTTCACGCAACCTTGAGTATGCAAAAATAGTAAGAAGAAGAAGAAGTAATCTCGTTTTCGCACCCTATCCGGAAAGATCATACTTTAAAGAAAAGATTAAAACAAGATTGGATGAAACTAAAGAGAAATAACCAACTCTCAACACGGAACTATGATCATCCCTCTCTTTTTTCAGTGCGAATTATTTAAACAAATCCTTGCTTTCAAGTTGTATCAACAAAACATAGTTTGTAGTAACAAAATTAAATTAGTTATCTGGTTTTATAAGAGTAACAAAATGAAATGTCTCGATATTACAAAAAATATTCAGCTGATTTAATGATGCCAAATTTACCACTGACTCTTCAACACATTAACAACATTAAAACGGGACAATCTTTAAACGAAATAAAAAGATTAAAAATTCTTACTTATTAGTTGTTTTATAAGGCGTCAAGGAATATTTTTGCCAAATCAGAAGAAAATCCAACAGCGCGTTCAGTCGTGACGGCGTATGAACGAATATAGGAACAGACGAAATACCAAACATTGGATTAAAACAGATCCCAACTTCGCTCGGGCAAGTTCGTTGATGTGAATTTATTGTACTTTTGACACAGATTATTAGTCTCTAACTCAACAATTTTTAACGTTCAATCCTTTTAAGACAGAAATTTTACTTCAAAAGCATTGGCACTGAAGCGGAACTCACATCAAAACCAGATTGCCCTTGCGACTTTTGATATATTTTCTAACATGTGAGAAACACTATTTTTATCTTGAATATAATTTTTTCCATAATTCATTATTATATTCATTAGTGAGGAATCATGCAATCAATAGCTATCAAATTCACCACCAGACGGCGCCTCTCATATTGAAACAAATCATCATAAGTTAAGTGGTTGTTTGATACTCCACTTGTAAAAAATTAATATATTGAATTGTCATCAAGCAGAAAATAACAGAACAGAATTTCAAAACATCAGCGAATCAAGAAATGAGGGGAAAATTGATTATAAAATTTCATGTTTGCAGACATGGAATTTGCAACAGTCAGCAAGTTGTTTAATGGGGCCCATATCCCTGAAAAGAGTTTAGTCACTAATATTAATGTTTTAATGCTGCGTGAATTCTTCTGAAAGTAGCTCGCTTACAGGGAAAAATGAGGGGACAGCTGATAGAGGTAAGCAGTTTTTGTATTTATTTCACTTCCATTGCTATTCTTATTCCTCTGTTGTATCGGACATGAATATTAATCCATCCTTATAACTTATAGTATCGACCACTGTAAAATTCACGTTTTCATAACACCCATATATAATGACATTAAGTCTAATTGAAATTTACTAGCCCAGATGTAATTAAACAGGCTTTATATTAAAAAAAGACACGATAAATGTCAAGAATTGTGTAATTGGTTAAATTTGAAAATATTTTATAGCAAGTTCTGTAATATTAAAAGTGGTTAACCTTCTTTTATAAATTTTCGAGCCTTAAACTAGAACTATGTAAAATGCTTTCTCAATTTTGAATTTTATTCCTTGCATTTTTTCTCTTCTAATATTTTTTCCTCTGTTGCTGCACTTTTTATTCTGCTTTCATGTTGGGCAAGCGAAATTTACAGCAATAAAACCCGTGAAGTAGAAGCAAATTGAAGTAGATCTGATGGTAAGATTTCATTAATGATTCGTGAAAACAGTGTCGCAGCAAGAGAAAAGTAGCGTGTGCATAACTGCATATTTTTAAATCTCAATCTTGAAAGAAATAGCTCTCAACATCAAAAGAAAAGTAGTTTGACATTTTAAATAAAAAGCTTAAATTGCCATTTCCTGTTTTTGCTTTTAAACAGAAATAAATCTTTTCTCTAAACTTGAAGTATTTAAATACACTTTATATTAAAATTTATATCCCGAGTGATATCCTTGGATATTTCACCAGAAATTGGCTATAATTCACATCGCGTACGAATCGTGTTGCATTAGAAATGTTTCAGGTATTTATAGATTTTCTCAATACATTTGTATCATGGAAGTCAATCGATTTATACGTCTTTCAACTGTCTGATAAAAAAAGGTGTGTAAAAGAAACGACGTATAATAGAAATTTTAATAAACAAGTTTGATTACCAAAAATTTAAATGTATTTATGGAAATCCATTTAAAAATAATTATATTTTTAAAAATAGTACTAGCATATTACTGTGTGTTACTGAAAACAATAATTGAAGTTAAGATTAAATATTTATGATAAAGGTGTTAAATCCATACATTTATTGTATACCTTGAGATGTAATTGTATATTTCTTACTTTATTCGATTTATGTGGATACAGCCCAATTTCTTTGTTTGTTTGTTTTGAAGTTTGGTGGTACTAGAGCCAATTTTGTCTATGCTGCCTAATGAGTATGCGAGCTGGCCTTTACTTCCTGCTATCTAGCAAATGTCTCCCCCCCCATTAAATAGGTATGTAAAAATAATGACCGAAGCTGAAAATTTCTGAAGTTTTGAAAACGGGACAAAGACATATAATTAAATCTGCGTGTCCGTTGTAACCTATAAACGAAATACTTTGTCTTTAAAATGATTACGAATGAATTTGGACTATGATGAAACGACGCGTAAATTTAAACAGCGGACGTATAAGATATTACACGTTCATGTCAACATCTGCACGTTTTTTTTCCAATAGCTCCCGAGTTGCGCTCATTATATTGGTTGTCACTCTTTTTCTGGTTTTGAATTGAACTGTGGAAAAACGTCTGAACTGGAACTGAAAACGTCGAAAACTCGAACATAACCTGAAGGGTTCTTGTTTCATTGTGATTCGAAGATTTCGGGCAACGCCCCCTACTTCCGATGTTTGCCTTGTTGGCGCCATGTTTAAAGCGCGCGCAACGTTTGATCTGTGAACGATTTCCTTTTAGTGTTTGTCGACCACAGGGATACTTGTTTGAGATCGTCGTCCAGTTCGCAGGGTCGGAGACTCTGCGGGACTATTGGCATGTTTCATTTCAATTCAGTTTACTTTCCTTGTGTACAGAAAAAGAGTGTATTTCTTTGTATATGTTTTGGAGAATTGTTTTGTTCCGATTAATGATAATTAGCTGATTTATTTTTGTGTTTTTGTGTTCTGCTTATCTTTCTAACGTAGTACTTTATAATTTGTGTTTTAACTTTTTTTAAATTTATGTACAGAATTTACTTTTTGTGTGTGTTTTGTGTTTTGAATTTCGTGGTTCGTCGTATGAAATATAGATCCTTATTAAGCTTTTTTACTTTTTGTTCTGGTGTGTTATATTTATTCCCCTTGTGTGCCGATACACAAAGTACTGGCGGAACTCAATTCTTCATTAGAACTTGTTAAGACATTTACGGTTATCGATGGGTCGATTGGAATGTCGTCTAAGACTAAAACATTTCCTCAGAACCGTAAGCCCCCAGTTAACTGAAACCCACCACCGATATAACTGATGCCATCATAGATCATATAGGAAAAATTCGGACGGATGGATTTGTTGACGGGGTCGATCAGTTGTTGAGAGATAACTTGGAGGACTTCGGTAAAACGTCAGATTTATGGATACCAGGTAAGAAAAAATATGACAAACCCCTTCCTAATGAAGTCGTTGTGGATTATTTCAAATCAGACAAAGATTTGAGCAAAGATCTGTGTTCCAATATGAGCTTACTTGGAACAAAATAACTATGGTCTAAAGGAGGCGACAGGGTATGATGATCCAGCTATAATTAAGGCAAAAATGCTGTTTTTTGAGAGGGAAAACATTAGTATTAGAGCAAAATTCCAGGAAAAGCACGCTATTATAGATACATGTCAGAGGAAATATTATTAGATTTGAATGACTGATCTGAGAACTGGTACCTAGAATCACTGACGAGATTAGAGAAAACCTTGTGGATGAGGTGAGTAAAAAAACTAAGGAGGACAACGACAAACTAGTGAACGAGATTAAGATAAAGACGGAAAAGATATTGACTAAAACCTTTTTTCAGGTTACAAACAGCCAATCAACTCACGGGTCTGGCAGAAATATAATAGATAACGATTGTGTATTGATAGTCAAGCGCAAGGAAATAGGTAATGAAAAATTCCCCGAGAATAAGGAAATAATTACAATGGTTATTGAGAAGAGTAACAACACGGCAAGAATGAGAGGCATGACTAAAATCAATGGATGGTGAATTAAAATAGCTACAGCTGATGAGGATGAAGTGAAGGCCCTGAAAGCCCTACTGGAGGAAGAAGAGGGGGTATCTGAAAAATTTGAGATTTACATTTCAAGGAAAAGAAGGCCACCGTTTATTTTATATAATGTAGAAAAAGAGTTGAAGAATAAGGATGATCTACTTAACTGGTTACTAGCCAAAAGTGTCGTTCTTGCTGATAGGAATAATAGACCATTAATTAAGATAAATTTTAAAATCCCCGCTAGAAACACCAAATTTAATTTTTCGGTACTCACGGTTGAACCAGAGATTTTGTTCACTCTGATAGCTAAAGAGGGATTGTACTTTCAATTTAATAGGTTTTGCTTTACTGAATTTATTAATGTTAAGCTGTGTAAACATTGTTTCGGATACGGTCATAACATCAAATATAGTGAAAACAGGGAGAAAGAAAGGCCCCAGAGATTCGACAACCGTGAGGAACTAAAACCCAAAGGAGTGGAACACGATTGTAGACGACCCAAATATCATCAGTGTACGATAGTTACAGAAGAATATGGAGCTGATTATGGAGTTAACCACGGTATCCTGGAGAAATTCAAATGATCAAAAGATCTAAATTACTCGTATACTAAAAAATTTTGAATAGTTTCAAGAGGGTTAAATTTTTGTTCAATCTTAAAATTGAAAATTCAACGGAGAAGGTCGTAAGAACAACGGTTTAATTCGTAGAAGAAATTTTTCCTAATAACGGTCCTTGTTAAGTAAAAACTAACGATAAATAGGCTAAACTTCAAAAATCACTTGTAATTAATCAAAAATTCTGGTTTCTTTGCAAGCAATATTACATCTCAAAACTAATAACTTTATAATGAATTATAATCCAATTTTTAAATACAAGAGGAAATTTTCAGTACGATTTTGTACTAAAATTCTTTGCTTTTCCTTACAAAAATTTTTCCAAAATTTTCTTTTCGAAGAAATTTTTTACTGCAATATTCCATTGGACAGGAATTTAATAACTTAAATTTTGATTAATATTCTGAGACTAAGATTTGATATGTGGGGAAAACCCCGTAAGTGTTGTCACCGGATGGGATTGAACATCAGGCACTTTGCAACCGATATGAACACTAGCCGGAATGATATCTTCTTCCCTTTCCGAGGTTTCGTGTAAAATTACACAATTTGGCACGATTTGTGCATCGTAGTATAGGGGAAAAACTAATATGGATTTTAGAAGTATTCCTGTCGACCGAAGCAGCTTATAGTTTCAGGCAGATTTAGGATTTTGGTTACAAAACCAAATACCAAATAGCATTTAACTAGTCGTTGCTTTCATGGATTTTCAGATTCACACGAATGCAAATATACAGGCGGACAAAAATTCTACCCATTGTTTCATTTCGCCCTAATTTTGATAGATCTCTAAAACACAATTATTAAACAAAATAAAAATTTTACCCATATAACTCTTTGCGTGCTTACTTTTCAAATGCGCAAGGAAGGGCAGACCTATAAACTTCCCTAACACGCTTTCCGCCCAGAATCTGTTAGAATCTGCTCGAAATCTACAATTCCGGTTTAAACACCACATACAAAATTTCATTCGCCTAAATAACTCTATTTTCAAATAATATCGTTCGAAGACAGTCAAATTTCCCAAAATTGCTTAATCGTACTCAGGGAGGTAAAAGTAAAGGTTCATCAAAATCTTGATATTTTTTTCGAATGCAATTCTTTCTGATTGAAACTGATGAATTGAATTATTTGTTTCTTGCAGTCTACTGCAATTTAAATGATTGTCAGTAAACAATCAACATTTTCGTCACGAGTGTTGTACGTGTGACTTAAGAAACCAACATAACGCAATTATAATGCTTGCAAGCGAAACATAAATATTTCCAATGTATTATGTTCAATTTTTTAAATTTTATTATCCAACTATTTTTTGAAAGTGAAGGAGAAAATTAAATGAAAAAATAACAACAGAAACAAAACATAAATTAATATTATTATCTTATTTCTACAGTCATCGACTGTATATTTAAAATTTGTGTATATTACTTTATTAGAATTCAACGCAAGAGTACAAAGCAGAAAATTCCAGCAGAAATTTCGTAGATCAATCAAAAAGTAAGTTTTTACACTTTTATAAGAAATCTTGATAAAATTAATTTTGTTGAAACTTTGTGGCAACAACGAAGTCATTTATCTGCAGCGCGTAACGTAGCAGCTTGGTCACGCCGTTTTAGTTCCTTTGATAATAATCGGTCGTGAACACGTACGGCAATTGCAGGTTCCGTTGTAATTTTGTAAGTTTCTGCTCGATGGGTGATTTGTCAATTGATCAACAAACACAAAGGGAAACGTTTTAAAACTGCTTTTGTGTTTTTGAATTAGTATTAACAGGAACGAAATGGGGACAAATCTGGCACGGGGGACGAGACTTGGGTGCATCATTTCTCACCTGAAATAAAACATAGTATCCTCAGATATAAAAATTGCACTATATCGACGTTCGGCGGTAATTCTTCCCAGGGAACAAATAGAAACATGTGTCACGCCTCGACGAATGTTTAAATAAAGGAAGTGGTTAAGTTGAAAAAAATTCTCTATTAAATTTTAGTGTACATATACAATTATTGTAAAATTTCTGCCCGGTTTTGTCTCTTGAAGCAGTGCTACTTACTATTTGCTGCGGCATGTATATTATCTAAATATAAACTAGAAAAAACCAGAAACATATGAAAAGTAACAATAAATACAAACTTTCAGTAACAGAAATTTTGTTTTATTAAAATAATTTTGCTTATGCAGCAGCAACAATAATAAATAAAAATTATTTCAAATGTAAATCTGTTTATTTATTTAAAATCAACATTAACAGAGCCAACTCAACAGGGTGTAAAGCCTAATACAGGTTTTTAGGATGAGACAGTACAGTACATCCAAACAATTCTAGAATTACTTAATCAAGAGTAAAATTACGTACAAGACTTAATAAACCCTATAGACTTAATGAAAACAATGGAAGTTTAAACGAAATAGGATAGATTAAAAGCAATCGCATCTATTTTTCAATAAAAAAATGTAATTAAAAGCAGTGATTTTTTGATATGGCAATTATCAGAAAAAGATATAACCAGAAGAGATATGTGAGTGAGCAGAAAAAAAATCGATACTTTCAAGAAAGGATTAAAACATGATTGGATGGAACTAAACAAGAATAACCAACTTAAAACACGGAACTATGATCAACCCGCTCTCTTTTCTGATTTGAGATTTACCAGCCCAGTTGTTATAAACCGGGCTTTATATTAAAGAAAATAGCTCATCATTTGTGCGTTTGTAATTATTTAAATTTAAAATTATTTTATAGCAAGTTCTGCAATATTAAAAGTGGTACAACTGCTTTTATAAATTTTCGTGCTTTAAACCCGAACTATGCAAAATGCTGTCTCATTTTGTCATTTAATTCTCAGGTTGATGGTTGATTTATAGTTTTATTATATTGATTTATAGTTTTATAGATTTATAGTATTCCTACGTAGCGTCTATAGTAAAGTAGCTTTAACGAAGAAATGGCTGTTTCTTCAGAACAATTTTAACCCAATGTTTTTCTTCACAAAAAGCGTCTTTATGTCATTCTATTGTACGCTTCCCATATTTTTAGGGGGCGAGAAGAACACAACTGTGTCGTCGAAATCTGATAATGTTCTTCGAAAAAACTTTCAAACCAGGCTCCTTTTTATGTAGAGACCTATTTTATCTAATTTTAAATCGTATCTGAAAAGTTCTCGACATTCTGCAGTGCGCTTCTCATTTTTCAAACAAATTTCTCATTTTCAACTTCCTAAAGCATATTTATAGATATAAAAATATATACAGATATAGAAGTAAAGACTGTAATAATTATCTTGTCATGAGGTTTCAACAATTGTTCATTGGGAATAATCAGAATTGTTGCTCAACATAATAAAGTAAATGCTTCCATATAAAATGTAACAAGGCTAAAAGAGATACCAAGTTCCTTAGAGTTAATGAAAAATATACAAATACAGATCAAAATTTATGATAATCGGGGTATTTAAGGATTAAAAAAAGATTGTTTTGGAACAACATGATTGCAGCCCATACAATGATCTCCAGGCTGATGAATTCAGATGTCGTGTGTATTTATGCTAAATATAAGGAAGTAATGCAATTTCGTGGATGGACTGGATTCATGGAACTGTTGAAACAACATGAAGAGCACTACAAATCACCTACCTTTCATAAACAGTCGTGTAAATGTTTAATACTGTTTAAACTACGTTATTATATATGATGTATATTATGAGTAACAAATAAATCATTTTATATTATAGTATATTTATAAGTATCTAAATGTTATGATACAAAAATGATGTGAAAGTGTAGGATAAATATACAAAAGATGCTTGCAGCGAAGTTTCTAATAAAATTAATAAAATGGAATTTGATAAATTTAGATTCGCTCACTTTCAATAGTGTGAAACAGAAATTAACAAAAATCAAAATAAGGAATTTCATTAACGTTTATAACTAAAATTTAGACAGACTAAATATGTTTAACTTAATAATAGTATAATAATTAATTTTTTTATCTTTAACGATTTTTTCAAAATATGGGGAGGGTCAGTTTGACATCAAATTTATAAGTCTGCTTGTTGAAGCACAAATTATAAGATGAGACTTCTAAGTGCTGAAGGTTTCATAGGTAAAGACATCATTCCAAACCTTAAAAAGTCGAAAGATTGAAATCGACATTTTAATTATAAATTTAACACTAAAATTAAAAGAATTTGTCTAACATTTAAATATTGTTTCATAATCAGCACAAGGTATTCTACAGCATCTCCACGATGTTGTTACGATACTCCGAAAGCCACATAACATCATATCGTATGAGAATTGTTGGGAATCTTGAGATAAAAGTACTTGTACTTTTATACGTGAAATATATGAAAATATATATAAATTATCAACATCGTAAAAGAAAGATCTCTCTGATGGGGCATGAAAATATTATTTCTGAAAATTAATAATTATCATAATCATGATAATAACCTTGTTTTCGTTTATTTTTATCGTTTTATTTTTTTCGTTTGCAGAAAATCTGAGTCTGACTTTTGCGAAATAAAGTTTAAAATAAACCACTATATTATTTTAAGCATTTACCTTCATTGGTTATAAGCACTCTCATTGTCAAAGAGCCCTCCTTACTGTCACGTCTACGAAGTATAGAAAGAGACACTTCTGTAATTGGTCGAAATATGGAAATCTAGATTTTGAAGAATCTCCACGTTTTAGGGCTTCCTGAGTCCGAAAAAGACATTTACGCAATTATTTTTATTAGGCACGATAACTCAGAAACGAGATGAGCGGAGCAAATGAAGTTTGTTATGTGGTCTTTAAACTAGAATTGTAGGATTGTATCAAATTTTGGACGAAATCCCTCTGCGAAATCGCTGTCTGTCCGTCAACTCTTGTGCATGTGAATACTATAAAGGAAGAACAACACGGGACACATGAATGGGATTTGGCGTATGGTTTTTGCACAGAATTGTTAGATTCGCATTGCATTTTAAATGAAATCTCTGATTTGGGAGACAGTCTGATTAGTACTTCTTTTCGTTTGCGTTTGGAATAATGGCGATTGAAGGAATTAATGTTGGAAAATTCATATTCGATTCGTTATATTTTCGCAAATAGGCAAACCTTCAACGCACCATACAGTTGAAATTAAGGAGAAATTCGAGTGGAGAATACACCTGCTGTTTCTGTAAATTTCGTTTGGATATTAGCAGTTTAAGTAATAAATTCTCTTTTTTTCAAAAAAAATTTATATGAAAAATTAAATAACGTGTTTCGTTTTTGCAACTAAAAAAATCTAAAATCTTGCATTCAAAACTATTTTTTCGAAACTATTTTCTTTATCCGCAAAACCTTTATTTTATGATTTATTTTTCAAATAAATTCATGTTTAATTGCTTGAAACTTGTCATAATTCAGACTTCTGAATTTATATCATAGCTTATTTAATTCATAACATTTCAAATAATTTGCTGAATTCTTGTTTATTTGAAATTTGAAACTTTGATATATTTGTTGATAACAAACTAAAATATCATTTATTTTATTCAAAAAGGAAGCCAGAAAATCCAATAATGATTCGGAATTTAGCACATCGTATATCTAAAGATGCAACCCGCTTGTATTGCAGAACTTTAAAATGCGATAACTTCACACTGCGATTCATAAAAAGATGAAATAGTATTTATGCGATCAAATATAAATTGCGCTGTTTTATAAATAAATTTATTCGTGAAAGTTATTCCATTTTCCTCCGAAAGAAAATGATAAATAACTCTACGACACAAAGTGCTATATCAAAGAACATTATTTTTAAAAGTGTTCAATTTTATGCAATATTGTATCCTAGTTTATCATTTTATCTCCCTTTGTAACAGCCGATAAAACCAAGTGTGAAGTAAAAAAATAAGGCTAAAATATTACAAGAATATTCTCTTTTGCTTTTTACTTTCAAACTTATTTCGCATTAATTCTTTGCATTTTACAAACAACAGCAAGAAAAAGTAAATTTGAAATGTGATTTCTTTTTCTAGTATGGTATTTCGTATTAGCATACATATACGGCGAAAATTTTGATTACTTTTAATGGAATTAAACAGGATATGACAAACTGAATATCTTAAAGTGTTTTTGTTTATCTCGTGTTAATTCATAGCTTTTAAAATCCGATATATTTTTCTTCTAGATGTTGTCCGCTTGGTTTAATTTACTTCGGACAGTTGGAACGCTTGCTGGCAGGACCGTAGAAATTTCTCTGAACTCCTATTTCTAATACTAATAATTTCATCATAGCAACATTCTGAATATATTTCCAAAATATTCACCGTCATTAAGCATTAAAAAAGTTATTTGAAACTAAACGAATTACAGATGGGTTAAGAAAATTAAAAGAAGATATACTTACATTTTTCTGTGGTGCCAAAATGCTATTATTATAAGTTTTTAAAAAATATTTCATGAACATACACCTATAGTATATTTCCAACAGGTTTAACATACTTCTTATCAAAATTTAATTATATTAGTATTTTATTGATGTGATATTTCTTATCCTTGAATATTTGACGTGTTTATTAAACGTATAAGATTTCTTTTTATGATTGTTGAGACTTTTATTTTCAGATATAAGTAGTAGAATTGTGATCCATATTGAAAGGACAAATCATCAGAGCGCAATAGAAACAAAATCAACTACGAAACAAGAAGCATTATCGGACAATGGAGCAAACAAAGGACTAAAGAACTATAGAAGCAAGTTAAATAATGAACAACAATCAAAAATGAAATAGGAAAAAACTATCAGAACGCAAAAGTAAACAAAATAAAACAAATAAAGATGGAGACAACACTGATACAATGGTAGTAAAAAATAATTACAACAATATACAATAATTAAAACAAATAAAAATGAAAGACAGCTTCAGATTAAAAGAAAAATTGAAGAACAACGTACAAACTAGTCATTTTATTTTAATAAAAGTAAATATTAATTAAACTAAAATTTCAAGCACCCAAATTCGTAGTATAGCTTGAATTCTGATGGAACTTAGCAATAAAACTGCCGATAGCTCAACAGATATGGTAAGTAAAAGAAAAATTCATAAATTGTAAATATAATAAGAAATTTAACTGCAATATTAAATTTTAAACAACTATTAGCATCAATTCATTAAAATAAAGAAAAAATATATTTAGAGCAGTAAAATAAAGAAAAATGTGTTTGAATAAGAAAAATCTCGATTCAAATGAAAAATTCCTTTAAATCAGTCGAAGAATAAACTATTTAGAATATTTCTAAGAAGTTATAATAAATATTTAGAATTATCTTTCTATCATTCAATTAGAATTTAAGAAAATACGAATTCTAGATTTGATAACGCGTTTCAGAATATCTCTATTTCTAAAGCTGATTTGTCCTCATGTTGAAACATTTTTAAAACTCAAATAAACCAAACTGACTAAAATTATCCTTGAGATTTGATTAATGATGAAAAATTAAAGTGTAGGAGTTTAGCATTCTGTGCTTTTATCTAATCTTATATTCGATTGTTAGTGCTCGCGTCTAACAGAATTCTGTAAGATTATTTAACAGCTATTTTATTTTTACGGACGAGAGCAAAACACAACAGCCTCTCCTTTTAGCAATCAAGAAACCTCCTAATCTCTGAATCATTCGAAAAATATTTATAATAAAAAGAAATTTCACACCTTTCTATTTGGAATGTAAGGAGAAGAAGAATCAAAACAAGTACGATTCTCAAGATTAGGTATAAATAAGCCCAAAACATTATATTATTTATTTTCATTCATCGACGACTGCTATTAAACAGTAAAAAGAAATTCAAATAGTATTCTCAGAAAGCGAATCTATTATTTTCAATTCCTGTAAAGGATTCAGATAGAGAACCAGGAATCATTTTCATTAAAAATATAAATAACCTAACGCAGAAATTATAAGCAATAAAAAAGTTCTGTTGTGATCTAAAATGTTGAGGATGCAATAACAGCCAATAATCTGGGATTTTTATCCTGTCTTACAGATAGAATAAATTTACTTCTTTTTCTCAAAATCAGGTTGAATGACGGAAAATTTCAGCGTAAGTTCCAAGAAGACGTAATCGCGTTTCCGGACTCTATCTGGAAAGATCATACTTTCCAGAAAATATTAAAAAATTAGATTTAACTAAACATTAGCAACCAACTATGAACACGGAACAATGATCACCCCTCTCTTTTTTTCAGTACGAATTATTTAAACAAATCTTTGTTTTCAAGTTGTATCAACAAAACATTGATTGTGTTGACAAATTGAAAATAAATATCTGCTTTTATAAGTGTAACAAAATGAAATGTCTTGATATTACCAAATATATTCAGCTGATTTAATTATGTCAAATTCATTCATTCTCCAACGCATTGAAAACATTAAAACGGGGCCATTTTTAAACAGAAAAAAAATTAAAAATTGTTAGATATAAGTCTTTTTATATGACTTCAAGAAATATTTATGCCTAATCAGAAGAAAATCGAACTCCTTGTTTGGTCGTGACTGCGTAAGAAGGAATGTACAAAGAGATGAAATGCCAAACAGTGGATTATATATATATATAAAACAGACCTCCACTCTCTCTGTCAATTTTATTGATGTGAATTTAATGTACTTTTGATACAGATTATTAGTCTTTAACTCAATAATTTTTAACGTTCAATCCTTTCAAGACAGAACTTTTACCTCAAAAGCATTGGCACTGAATTATAACTCAAACCAAAACCAGATATCGCCTGAGAGTTTTGAAATATTTTTAACGTGACGGGAACACTCTTTTAATCTTTAATATTTTCATCTTTTTAGTTATTAATATATTTCATAATTCATTATTATATTCATTGTTGAGAAATCGCGTAATCATTTGTTTTCAAATTCAGCACCAGATGGCGCCCGTTGTATTGAACGATATCAAGATAAGTAAGTGGTTGGTTAATAAACCATTTGCAAAGAAAAATACTATATGGAATTGCATCATGCGGAAAGTAACCGAACAGAATTTCAAAACTTTAGCGTATCAAGAAATGAGGTAAAATTGATTACAAAATGTTATCATTACAAACACGAAATGTACAACAGTCAACAGGTAGTTTATTTGAATCCATATCCCTGAAGAAAGTTTAATCACTATTATTAATGTTGTAGTACTGTGTGATTACTGCTTCTAAAATTTGCTCGCTTCCTTGGACGATGTGGAGGCAAGCGAGAAGGGTAAGCAGTCCATTGCTATTTTCATTCCTCTGTTGTGTTGGACACGACTAATAATCCAACCTTAGAATTTTCAGTATCGCGCATTGTAAAATTCACGTTCTCATAACACATCTACATCTAACGACAGTATGACTAATTTAGATTTACCAGCCCAGATCTAATAATCTAGGCTGTATATTAAAGAAATCATCGACTGACCATAAATTTTCGTTATTGCTTCAATTTTTAAAAATATTTATAAGAAATTCTTTAATATTAAAATTGGTAGAGTTTCTTTTATAAATTTTCGAGCTTTGATACAGAATTAGGCAAAATGTTGTGTCATTTTGTCTCGCATTTTTTTCTGTTCTATTATTCTTTTTCCTCTATTGCTGTACTTTTTCTTCTACACTCATTTTCGGCAGGACGAAAGGATCTAGGAAATTGAAATTAACGGCAAAAAACCCGTTAAGTAGATGCGAATTACAGCAGATCTGATGGTAAGATTCGATTAATAATTCGTGGAAACAGTGTCTGAGCAAGAGCAAAGTAGCGTGTATACAACTACGCGTTTTTAAATCTAAATCTTGAAAGAAATATCTCTAAATAACTGAATAAAAGTATTAAACCATTTAAAATACACAGCTTAAATTGCCATTATCTGTTTTGGTTTTGATAGGTATCTAAGCAAAAATAAATCTTTTTTCTAAACTAGAAATATTTGAATACACTTTCTATTAATATTCCGAATGATTTTCTTGGATATTACACCAGAAAATGGCTATAAATCACATCGCATCCTAATCGTATTGCATTAACATTTTTCATTTAGTATTTTTGTATCATTGAAGTCAACCAATTTATTATACATCTTTCGACTGACAGATATAAGGCGTCGTATAAAAAAAACGAAGTATAATCGAAATTTTAATAAGCAACTTTGATTACCACAAATTTAATGGTACTTATGCAAATCCATTTAAATTAATAATTTAATTTTTAAAATAGTACTAATATATTACTATGTTTAATTCAAAACAATAATTGAATCTTAAAATTAAACATTCATCAAAAATGTCAGAAATCTGTACATTTATTGCATATCTTGAGCTCGAATTACATATTTCTTATTTTATTCGATTTATGAGGATATAATTTTATTTATTTGTTTGTTTGGTTGCTTGTTTTTTAACGTCTTGCAAATAAGATTTAGTATATATTCATAGCTAATTTTAATAAATAATTAAGTCTTATTCATATAT
The DNA here is from genome assembly GCA_013235015.1 of Araneus ventricosus. Taxonomy (NCBI): domain Eukaryota; kingdom Metazoa; phylum Arthropoda; class Arachnida; order Araneae; family Araneidae; genus Araneus; species Araneus ventricosus. The sequence continues at coordinate 121,242 of BGPR01002355.1, read as the reverse complement.
ATGTACATCAGGGATAATACGAATAACGATTATATGATCAAATATTAAAGTATACCCAAGACGGGTCTTCACATTCACTGACACAGCGAGTTTTGCTGAAAATGTCCGGTTCGGATATGGGAGTCAATAAGCCAGCACCTTCTGGCTCTCAGAATGATCTCTCCCTTTAGTTCCGACCTTATATATCAGCGTTCAACAATTAAGGCCAATGCGTTCTCTCTGGAAGACACTTGTCTGGACAAAAAAAGCTGATCAGGAATGCAACCGTCAGTGCAAGAGGCAGGGAAGAAGGCACCTATAAGGTACAACACCAAACACAATAGCCTTGTAATGAATGGCAGTGGCCCGTCAGCTGAGGGGTGAGGCTATATCAGTTGCAGGTGTTCAGGTCTGAAACTGGCCGCTAACTTTAAATATGAAATATCTGTTCTGAAAACAAGGTCGTTTCGTGGTTAGGGTAATATGTCTGAGTTTGGTTCTTTGTTGTTTGTTTCGGAGTTTGTTGGCGCAAGAACCAAATTTGGTTATGGTGCGTGATGTGTGTCAGCGTTGACATTTACTTGGTAATCACAGGGAGGAAAAAGAAGCTGTTGCCCCTTTTTCCAAGGAAAAATCACCCCCCCTTTAATAGGTACATAAAAATAATGACCGAGGCATAAAATTTCCGAATTTTAAAAAATCGATACAAAGACATATAACTGAATCTGTGCGTCCATTGTATTCTATAAACGAAATGCTTTGTCATTAAAAAGGTTACGAATGATTTGGGGCTATGATGAAACGACGCATAAATCTAAACGGCGTATAAATGGGAAATTTATGAACGATGCTTTAAAGTATGTCAAGGCAACATACGGGCAATTTTGGATGACAAAATGAAAATTCATCGCTTAATCTCGAAATTAAAAAATGGCTAAAGATATTACTCCGGAACTTTCAAGAGGATATTAATCCATGAATTAAGAATGTCGTTGTGATATTTTTCTACTCAGAATGATGTGGATGGAATGTCTTATCACTTTTCTTTCATGTTTACTCTTCCCTGGATTTCGGAAAGAAAGTTTACTTTTCGATATATCCTTCACCATTTTACATCTCTCGTAGTTTTCCGTGGGTAGTGAAAATTTATCTATCCATACATAAAAATGAGATCTAAGTCTAATTAAGGCATGGGAAAAGAGAAAATATACTGAATTTGTAAAGTATATTATTTAAAATTGTGAATGAAATTTTGGGAATTTAAACTGATTATATACTGTTGATATCAGTGTCATGCACTTTACAGTGTAATATAACTATTAGCTTCGCGTACTGTAAAAATTCACCATTTTATAATATATCAATATCTAGTGACAATAAGAATAATTTAGATTTTTCCAGCACAGATATAATAATCTAAGCTTTATATTAAAAAAAAAGATGTTGAAATCCAAGATTAGCAAGCGAACGGTTGAAAACTTTTTATAGAAATCTGTGCAATATTAAAAGTAGTAGAACTTATTTTGTAAATTTTTCAGCCTTAATACAGAACTATGCAAAATGATGTCTCATTTTGTCATTTTCTCTCGTGCATTTTTTTCTCTTTTAATATTCTTTTTCTTTGTTACTGTACTTTTTCTAATACTGCATGTAGAAGAGAATTTTTAGAAAGGCTCTGGGAAAGTGAAATTTTACAGAAATAAAACCGTTTTAGAGATGCGAATTAAAACAAATCTGATGGTATTATTCCATTAAGGATTCGTGGAAACAGTGTCTGAGCAAGATAAAAGTAGTGTGTGTATAATTACGTATGTTTAAATCTCAATATTGAAAGAAATATCTCTGACTTCGTTTCTCTAGGCACTTTTACGCGCGGTGTCTCGGAATTTACTTTTAAAGTACATAAAATGGGGTTTTCAAGTTAATTTACAATCTGTAATAAGTCTTAAATACCTACATTCCTGAGACCAGGGGTTAATTTTGTCGCTACTTTAATGAGGGAAAAAGCTGAAGTAATTACGCGAATTAGCAAACATAATAGCTTCAGTTTTTGAGACGTTGATGTCTATTTTCCATTTAATGAACCACTCCTGAAGTGCTTTAAGATGGCGATTGAGGACAATTTGAATATATTTTGGGGTTTTGTTCCGCGTCAATATTGCTGTGTCGTCTGCGTACATGCGTAATAAAGAATTGAATTTTTAGGGTATGTCATTAATATCAAGGGCAAAAAAGAGTCGGGCAAATTTTCGACCCTTGGTCACGCCTTCATTGATATTTTGGGTGCTTGAGAGTTCATTCTTGACTCTAACTTCAAATTTTCGTTCTATAAAATAAGAATATATCAGCTTAATAAGGTAGGAGGGTATCTTGTAGTGTATAGTTTATGGAAAAGTCCATCTTGCCAGACCCTGTCAAAAGCTTTCTGGATAACGGGGGAAATATACCCTTTTTTCTGTTTAATGGCAAACCCTTCTATGACATATTCAGCGACTCTAATAAGTTGGTGCGAGGTACTGAGTTTTTCACGAAAACCAAATTGTTCAGGTCAAAGTATGTAATTTTCCTTAAAATAATTAGTCGTTTCAGGATCAAGTGCTCAGCAATCTTCCTTAAACTTGGTAATAGGGAGATAGGTTTAAAACTGGTTCTACTTATCTGGTCTTTCATTGTTTTTAAAATTTGACCTACAGTGGCTGTTTTAGACTTAGTTGGAAAGTGACCATGTGTCATAATCTTAGGAATAATTGTGGCTATTTTTAAAATAGTATGCAAGGGTAACTATTTAATCATTTTATAATTTATTCCATCGAAGCCTGGGGCTTTATTTATTCTTAGTTTTTTAATGCAGTCCAGGACTTCAGTCGGGAGAAGGGGGATCAAAGTCTCTACAGGCTGAATTCGATTCGGTGCGAAAGCGTGGGCAGATTCGGCGACTAATTCCTCAGTGTCAGAATTGGTAATATTGTTTAGAGTGAACTGCGTCTCAAGGCTTTCGGACAACAATTGTGCCTGTCAATGTCAGTCTCAGCTATACCAGCTGGTCTATTATGTGAAGGGAAGTTTTAGTTTTCTTTTCTGAAGGTGTGACAAATTTCCAAACCTTGCCATCAGTGGCGTTGACATTCAAAAGCTCATGTTAGAAAGCATCGGCTTCAATTTTCTGATCAAGTTTGTTATTTCTTTGTTTACTTTGTTAAGTTTTCTCTTGAAGACAGGGTCATGGTAGATTTGAAAGATTTTTCTAGCATGAATTCTCTCAGATTGGAATTCCCTGAGTTTATTATCAGGATAGATGTAATTTTCTTTAACTGGTTTAGATATGGAGATCTTGGCATTAATAGTTTCATATTCAAACTTATAGACCATACTATCAAGTTGCTCCGCTGTGTTTACAAAATGCGGGTAATGAATTCAGAGTTTTTAAGAGCGTTTTTAAATTTTTCCAGTTAGTTTTCAGTTTTTCAGGATATTTAGGGATCGAGTATTGCAGAAGGCAATTAAGCGTAAATGAAATATGTTCAGATCTGAGTTTTGGAATTGATGGAATTTCATATGGATAGAGGAAATTTTTAACTATAGCGAAATCAATGGTATTTGTAGAGTTTGTGCCTAATCTAGTTGGGCTGCTTGGTGCAAGGATTTCAAGTTTAGCCTGTAAAGCAAATGCTCTTATGGAATTTCCTTTTGGGCAGTAACAATTGCAACTCCAGGGGTATGATGCGCATTGTAATCTCCGAAGAGTGTTTGATTGGGACTGATTTGCAGTAAAACTTCTACATCAAAGGTGAAGATAGAGTTATCAGAAGTCAGGTTAACGTAAATCGAGGTTAATGTAATTAGATCCTGATTTTTCAAATTAATTGCAACAACTCATACCTCCATGTAATAGGTTCGGAAGTGTTATTTGATTATGCGGAATATTATTTCTAATTAAAATTGCTGTCCTATCACTGGGGTGTTGCGGATGTTACTTAGATCTATATGAATAGTATTAATTATAAATTGCCAGGAGGATTTTTTGGTCTGGTCTCAGTTGGGTTTCTTGAAGGAATACAGCATCGGAGCAGTACTTGTTTACAAATAATCTAAACTCGTTGATTTTAATTTTTAACCCATTTGCGTTCCAGAGAAAAATTTTGAGCATCTGTGGGTTGAACATTACTGATCGTCAAGGAAGTCAAAACAGCCTCAAGCATACATTAAAATTTGTATGTTATCTGCGGTATTGTTACCATATTTAATTGCTTGCGAATCTCCAATTAATTGTGAGGCTTCTTTCATATATTTTCTTAATTCTTTTAATTCAGTCATAAGGACTAAAAGGTCACTGTTGTCCGAAATCGCGGGAGTTGGGGGATTATTCACATTTCTCTCGGCGAACGCACTCGCGGACGCTCCACTCTTGCCGAATTCCGGAGTACCCGCCCCTCAAAATCTGACTTCCTTCATTCTTGACGAGTACTAAGTCCAGCATGGCGAGAAATATCTTTGAATGAGCTGTATATGATTCATTTCAGCAGTGAGAAGAGGCAGAGCGGAAGGAATGTTCACATACTTTGCAAGACGCTTTTAGTTGTTGCTATCCATAATTTAAAACTTGTACAGGACCTTGTTCTGACAATCACTTACTTCGTCTCCATCGTTTCTTTGTAAATACAGATGAGAAGCAATTGTTTCTTTTCTTCAATAAGTTTCTTTCTTTACCTTCATGAGTGTTGCTGTAAATAAGTCCTTTCGTCATTACAATAACATGCAATATCCACAAGCTTTAATCAAAATTTCAAAAAGTAAAAAGGAAATACAAATGATTGGCACTTTTTCACTCTCCGAGAAAATTATGTGCAAAATGTTGCTGCTCCGTAGAGCGACAATACATGCACAAAAGCATACATATACATTAGGGCGGATCGGGAAAGAAAAATCGATGTTTCGAATATCGACTTCTAACAGAACGCAAAAGTTGTGTATTATCATGTTAATCAACGGAAAAATATGGAAAAATTATATTTTCAATCTCTAGTTCGAACAAAAAACTTACAGTTCGGAAAAAATGCCAAAAAACCCAATATTTAACTCCATGCTAAAATTTTACAGGCTACAGATTTTGGTTTCTAGTAGAGTCTAAGTGCTTCATGTCAGTTGTCTGATGACAGAAAATCATATTTAAAAACCATGTACTACATTTTGAGTTAGCGCAAAAGTCCCCTCTTCAAAATTTATAAAAACATGTTTGGAAAAAAAAAAGATATTTAATTTAAGGTAATAATAATGTCGAAAATCTGGCTTTGGTTGTTCCTTGTGTTGTTAGCAATGCAATTATTTTTACATTCTCTGAAAATAGCATTTTTTAATGTGATGAATTTTCTGGAAAGGGTATTATTATACTAAATATGATCTTTTGTTAGGCTGCATTTATTTTCAAAGAATATCAGATGTCATGTTTTTAAAATAAAATGTCATTACAATGGGAGATATTTTTGAATTTTCTCATTTCTTTTGCTATCACTTCACATTTCGAATGTATTATATGACGAGCATTAATTTATAACTTACATTCAAATATAATTTTTTTCGTTTTCGAACTGAAATTCAAAGCATATTTTAAATTATTTATGCAAACTATTGTTTGTCAAATCACACTGTTTCCATTTTCATAGTTCAACTAACGTAAAAATCTAATGGTAAACTTATACGCAACAGGCAAATTCGATCGATTAGAAATCTAAAATTTATATAACTATTTTTGTTATTGCTCCTTCATATCTAAAACATTTTGCAGAAACAAAATTAATTTCTAAAACCACACATTTATAAATTCACTATAAAACAATAAATTTTTGTTTTAATTATTTTTTCTGTGTTATAGACGCTAGCAAGGGCGGCTTATGCATAGCGACTTTTTTTATTATGAAAATTTAATCAATTTATATTATTTATCATTTAATTCATAAATCTATCAACAATATAACCAAATTTTACATTAAACGATTTCGATTTTCAAATAAACCACGAGTAAAAACTGATTCTGAAAACTGAGTTCCATGTCTTACTTTTTCACTGCCCTAAGATTGTGCGCAAAGGAAAAAGTAACTACAACTACAGTGGATTCTTGCAGCGACCAATTCCGCCTGCGCGCATGCGTAGTTAAAGAGCGCAAACCTATCACGTTTTTAAGCTGGAGGGGGAATTCTGTGAGATACGCAGAACCAGATAAACTAGAAACGAAATTTCAAACAATTTTGCACTGCAGAAATTTTTTTCGCTAGCCAAAACTTTGAAAATAAGTAAGGAAATGAAGAATAAATAATTATAAATAAAAATTTAATTGAAATTTTTTTAATATTAATTAAATTTGGATGAAATTTCTTTCCATCCAAAGAATTTTTTCGATATATTTTTGTTAAAATGCTAATAAGAAATTTTCTGTCTTACAAATGTTTTCAAAATTTTCGTAACCCTCCAATATTTTGTAATATCCTATTTAGGGTCTTGATTCATAGTTTAAGAAACCACGATTTAGAATAAAACACGTTTCCTTCAAGGAACAGAATTGGTAAGTGTATTCCCATTTTGAAATAAAACAGTTCACCTTTAGATATATGAAACAAAATAAATTGCTTTTTTCCTTTTTCCTTCATCTTGGCAATTACTACATACTACATAAGAACTTGAAGTCTGCCTTTTAACATTAAAAAAATATTAAAATATTTTCTGTCGCACAAAATATGAATCTAGATAGGTTATATGAACCATTTTTTATTTCAAAGATAAATCTTCTTTATTAGCTATGCAAGCATCAAGGTCAATGTTTTTAAACTCTTCACTGGAAACAAAGCGAGAAGAATGGGTTTTATTTGTAAGTAATTTTTAAGGATACTAATGAAGAATATTATCTTGTTCTCATTTTTATATGGAACTAGGCCATGACATTATTATTTCCTATTAATTAATAAGAAAATTATTTCATATTATCATTTTATTGTTCAGCCGCAGCTGTGTGAAATTTGTAAATGTAATAAGGAATATAGGAAAAGGAAATGAGAGAGAAAGAAATTTTGAAATTAAATTTTTTATTAAAATTAATTTTTTAAAATACTTACTTATCAGAAGAGAACAAATGTTATAAGATTATCCATTGGATGTGCAACTACTCCAAGTTAATGGAAAAAAGCAAAAAATGTAAGTGTTACAAATATACATCACTGCACGGTGAAGTATTAAAAGTTACAGCACTCTCCAAGCTCCCAAGATTGCATAACACGAGCCGCCACTGGTCGATAGAATAAATCTATTGTTATCAATAAAATGAACTTTTAAAATATATCTTTATCGACATCACTACCAGGGGGCGCTGCGAAAATCATGCATTTTCATTGAAAATTAAACAAGTGCATAGAATTTCAAATATCTAGCACACCCAAAAATCAGAAAAAAGATGATGACAATATTCAGCCTTTACAAATATGAAACAATTCAAGTTATATAAAAGGTGAATAATTCGTTTTAATATACAGGGTGAGTTCGACCTATTCTATTTTGACCTATAGCGGATAAAAGGATTTTGCTAAAAGTCATGAAAAAAATCCAAATTTAAAAAGTTTTTGGCATATCTACACTACAAAAGTACATATTCTGAAATAGCAGTTAAAATCCTTTAAGTTGACACCATTTTCATCACAATACCTGGATTTAAAGCCGAGTTACAAGCGCCAAAATGCAAATCGAATTGTCGCCAAAATCTTTAATATTGAATACCGCAAACACTGTACAAACCAAAATCTGTCAAACTTACCAAAAACTTCTCCATTCTATCAGTTTTCGAATGTGCCTACCATAAACCATAATAGTGTTTTATTTCAGGACAAATTTAGTCTTCTGTTGGCAATACATCAATAAAATCGTTGTTCTTCGAAATAGACATTCGACAAAAAGTTGCCAAGCGAACCGATTGTGGATAAATGGAATGCATGCAAATCCGCCACTATGAACTCTTTCTTATATGGAAATAGGTTGGAACACATCTGCATATCCGAAAGAGTTCATAGTGGCGGATTTGAATAAATTTCATTTATCCACAATCGGTTCGCTTGGCAACTTTTTGTCGAATGTCTATTTCGACGAACACCGATTTCAGCGATGTATTGACAACGAAAGACTAAATTTCTTCTGAAATAAAACACTTATATGGTTTATGGTAGGCTCACGAAAAAAGATGACTAGAAATTCACAAGAAAAGATGAGTAGAAACTCTTGGTGTCCTATATTATCCTTATTAGTAATCAGAAAATTATTATTAAAAAAGAATTATTAGTAAAAGAGAATTTCTGCCTACAAAAGGCAAAACTATTACAGATATGGTTTAGTTCAAAAACATCATCCATAAAAAGTTTAATGTCAACGAAAGGAAAATATTTAGTGCAGTATTGAATCATACAGAATTGACTGCAAATATTTCAATTATTTAAGAAATTCTTGATAGGTATGTTTATTTATACTGCATAAGTAACAGTTTTATTTTATGAAGAATTAATGTTCACCAAATTAGTATCTCTGTTAGATGCAAATTTTTTCAAAGTAAGTAATATAAGTTGTTTTAAATCGACGCAGGGTCCGATTAGGCCCTGTAGGGGCCCTTAGACAATGTAAGTTTTGGGGCCCCTCGTCGCCTTACCAACTTTCAAAACCGGCTATTTTCGTTGATTTTTAATTAAACTGTGTGTATGAAATTTTGGAAACATAAAAAAAGAACTAATTGCGAGCGACTTTCAAGAGAGTTGGTTTCATAATCTCGTGTATAAAAATAAATTAATTATTTTTAACTAAACATTAAAAGAATTATCAAACTTTTTTCCGGAACTAAATATTATATGGGGTCGGAGATTTTTTAAATAATATAGCAACATATTTTAAAGAATTATAAAACAATATTAGAATATATTATTCCAAAATTCAAACGATACTTGGTGCTAATTTGTATAAACTCGAATGCAAAGTCACTGTAATTTAAATGATAGTAAAAAATTTTTAATTTCTCTTGAAAATACTGCTAAAAAAACCTGAGAACTCCCCCCCTAAAGTTGCTAGGCAGTTAGACAGTTGCCTACTTTTCTTATTTAATAATCCGGGCCTGAAAGAAGCTGAATAGAATTGATCAGAATATTTTTTCGTTCGTAGCTTCTTGTATGCAGAAAATTTTACTGGTTTGTCAATATTCTCTTGGTTGGATAGAAAGGATGGGGAGGAATGCTGATCCCATGGTTCTCCACCGTGAGGAGGGAGAAGGAAGTGAGTGGAAGTGTTAACTGTTAAATACAGTACTGGGACTTGTAACCTCAAATTGTTTTCTACAATTTTTATCAAACATTTAATTTTGTAGTAGATAGATGTAAACTGTGCGAAGCAGCGGCTATCAAGTTTCTTAGAAGGGGTGAGACAAGGGGCTACTGGAACCATAAAAAAAAGAGCCGGTGATCTAGCTAAGGCTATGATCCGGCTAACACTTGAAACAGACCCACCATTAGAGAGCGTTTTCTTCGATTTCCGAAAAAAGTCCATTGCTTCGCAGCCTTAAGTCTAGAAAATTTTAAAAGAAGTTTTACCACTTTAAATATTGCAGAAACGTCTATAAAATATTTTATACTTAAACCACTTAATGTGTCAAGTTGAGGAGTAAAGTTTCTTTAATATAAAGTCTGGATTATTGTATCTCGGCTGGTAATTCTAAATTAGTCTTATTGTCATTAGATATGGATGTGTTACGAAAAAGTGAATTTTAAAGTACGCGAAGCTAAAAGTTCTAAGGTTTGATTATTATTCGTGTCCGATACAATACAGGAATAAGAATAGCATTGAAAGTGAAAGAAATGCAAAGGACTGCTTACCCCTTTCCCCTGCCTCTTCATCGTCAAAGAAAGCGAGCAACTTTCAGAAGAATTCACACAGTACTGGGACTTGGCACCCCCAAATTTTTTTCTACAATTTTCATCAAACATAATTATTTTTTTTTGTAGTAGATAGATGTAAACTGACTGTGCAGAAACTTAATTTTCTAAAATATTTTTAGTTTTCAAAAGTTAAAAATTATAAATTTTTAAAAAGAATTAAGCCTTTTTTACAATTTACAATGCTTCTTCTCATACAATTTTTAATATTTTCCTCCCCAAATATTTTTGAAAGTGACCTCTCAGTGTACTTAACAGAAATCAAGATCGGATTTTTGATATCTACATTAGTTTCTGAGAAAAAAAATTTGTTCAAAATTTTGAGAAAATTTTTGAAAATATCAGAATTTTTCATTTTGTACAATAAAAAAATTTTCTTATGAAAATTTTTACAAATCCATCAATAATTCTATTACGCATGCATTTTTGAGAGAACAGAAAAAATTTCAAGTAATTAGAATAAAATGAGATTGACTTTTAGCATTTTGTAGCAGACACAATTTTGGAAAAAAGCAAACTGAGAAAAACAGCATTAAAGATTTCTACACAATAAAATTGTAAGTAAACAATTTATATCAAGCTAGTTTTTTTCAGAGCAATAACCTGACATTTGCAAGTCCTAAGGTATCAATTTTATTAATATATATTATGACCATAATTATTAATGAGCATCATCATACGTAGAAATAATTATGAAAATTTAAAAAAAAATTAGAAAAAATTCACTTTTTTCAAATTTATTAAGTCAAAATATTTAATAAATGATCTGCAGTACTATTTATCAAATATCTATTATAACAGAGAAAAATTTTAAACAATTTGATTGAAATTTTATTGATAGTAAGAATTCAAACAAAAAGAGAAGCGAAAGCAGTGATGATGATGGTGATTCAAATGTGCTTAATAAATAATAAGAAGCGAAAGCAGTAAAACAGTAAAGAAGCAAAGAGTAAACCTTTACCGTTTGAAACAACTATCTTGCTTTGTTTCCATGGAGAAAATTAGGTCGCTTTGTAACTTGCACATGAAACATGCATGATTAAAACATTGGAAGTGGACGTGGCACGTGAGAACATGTTATACAAAATATCTTACTATCTCACTTAATATTTGTCTGATTGTTTTGAAACTTTCTGATTATTAAATCAAAGGTTCAAGGATAATTTTCCACTCAAAATTGGAAATCGATATTTTCATGAATTTTCCGAAATTCTTAGGGTACCAAGTCCCCTTACTCTCTACAGAGATATGAAATTTCATGTCTGTAACGATAAGATTCTGTAATCAATTTTTCCCTTATTTCTTGATACGCTAATGTTTTGAAATTGTGTACAGTTATTTTCTTCCTTATCTCAATACAATATATTAATTTTTTTACAAATGTATTATCAACCAACCAGTTAACTTATTTTGACTTGATTCAGTACTGAAGGCGCCATCTGGTGCTAAATTTCAAAGCAATTGATTACACGATTCCCCACTAATGAATTTAATAATGAATTATGAAACATATTAAAGACTAAAAAGATGAGAATATTCAAGATAAAAATAGTTTTTCTCACACCTTAAAAAATATATCGAAACCCTCAGAGGCAACCTGGTTTTGGTGTGGTTCTGTTTCAGTGCCAATGCTTTTGAGGAAAACAACTCTCTTGAAAGGATTGAAAGTTCAACATTGTTGAGTTAAAGACTAATAACCTGTCTCAAAAGTGCAATAAATTCACATCAATAAAATTGACAGAGCGAAATGGAGGTCTGTTTTAATCCACTGTTTGGCATTTCGTCTGTTAGAAAATTCCAGGTAACGTAGTCACACGACCAAACGCTCAGTTGGTCTTTCTTCTGATTTGGCAAAAATATTCCTTGAAGCCATTTAAAACGACTTATATGTAATAATTTTTAATTTTTAATTCTGTTTAAAGATGTTCCCGTTTTAATGTTCTCAATATGTTGGAGTGTCAGTGGTGAATTTGGCATCATTAAATCAGCTGAATAATTTTGGTAACATCGAGACATTTCATTTTGTTACACTTCGAAAAGCAGATATTTAATTTGATTTTGTCAATACAATTAATGTTTTGTTGATACCAAGTGAAAGAAAAGATTTGTTTAAATAATTCGCACTGAAAAAAGGGAGGGATGATCATAGTTCCATGTTGAGAGTTTGTTGTTCCTGTTTAGTTCCATATAATCTCGCCAGCTCGGAAACGTGAAAGAAGAAGGAAGGGGAAAGCTTGCGCTCTGTAAGTACGCATGCGCGCAGGCGGAATTCGGCGCTGCAACACTCCACAGTTAAGTTAATTGCAGTTACTTTCTCCTCTGCGCATAATGTTCGGGGAGTGAAAAAATAAGATTGGGAACTCGGTTTTCTGCCTCAGTTTTTACTCGCGGTTTATTTGAAAATCGATGTCGTTTAAAGTAAAATTTGGTTAGATTGTTGATAGATTTAAGAATTAAATGATAAATAATATAAATTGATTAAATTTTCATAATAGAAAAGTCAGGGGTGTTATATCACCGCAGTCACTATACACTAGCAGACCTTGACAGCGACTAAAACATAAAAAAACAATCAAAACAAAAATTATTTTTTTGTATTGCAATTTATAAAAGTGTGCTCTTAAAATTTAATTTTATTTCCGCATAATTTTTCGATATGAAGGAGCAATAACAGGAATACCTGTATACATGTTAGATTTCTAATGAAAGAAATTTTTTTGTTGCGTATAAGTATACCACTAGATTCTTACTTTAGTTGAACTATGAAAATTGTAACAGTGTGATTTGATAAAAAATGATTTTCATAAATAATTTAAAATATTCTTTAAACTTCCGTAACATAGTAATGACTTTTTATTTAAAAACACGACATCTAATGTCATGTGCAAATAAATACTATATAACAGAAGATAATACTAATTTTAATAATACCCTTTCCAGAAAATTCATTACATTAAAAATACTCAGAGAATTTAATTTTATTAAATTATTTTTAAATTAATTTAATTAAATTTAATGTTAATGCTGGAAGTAAACAAGAATTATTCCTGTTTTTAAAAAAGATGATACACAGGATTTTAAAAATTATCGACATATTGCTATTTTAAGTTCTTTGTATAAGATTTTCGGAAGTATAATCCATAAAAAACTTTACCACCAAGTTAGAAACCTAATTTCTACATATCAACATGGGTTCATACCAAAGCGCTCAACAACCACTAATTTATTCTGTTTGACAGAAAAAATTATTTCGTCATTTGAATTTGGTTCTCAACTTTATGTTATTTACACCGACTTTTCTAAGGCCTTTGACTCTATCGATTTTTGCATTCTTTTTAAAAAAGTTACATGGTATTGGTTTTCATGTAAACCTGATTGATTGGCTACTTTCTTACTTATGTAATCGAACACTCTATGTTTATTTTAATAATGCTGTTTCTCATGAGTTTACAAGTACTTCCAGTGTCCCATAGGGCATGGACCTCTGCTTTCATTTTATTCATTAATGACCGTATTTGTGTTTTTAAGTACTCTGAATGTCTTTTATTTGCTGACGACTTGAAATTGTTTAGTTCAATACGTTCATGTTTAGATGCTGTTCTTTTACAAATAGATCTTGATTGTCTTTTTAAGTGGTGCACAGACAACAGATTACACCTGAACATTAAAAAATTTAGTGTTCTTAGTTATACTCAAGAAGCTCAACCTTTGAATCATATATATAAAATTAACAATCTTGTTTCATAACGCTCAAATACAGTCACGGTTCTTGGGATCATTTTTGACACTAAACTTGATTTTTCCAAACTCACTGATACCATGGTCTCTAAGACATATCGCAGGCTTGGAATTCTTAAGAGCGAACTTGCCCTGAAGGTTTTGTACTTCGCTCATGTCCGATCCAATCTGAAATATTGCAATATTATCTGGGATCTCGATTACCGAAACAAAATTGAAATTATAGAGCGAATACAAAACAACTTCTTGAGATATTTACTTTACAAGAAAAATGGATTTTACTTGCAGGATGTATCTTCTTCGCTCCTACGTACTATCTTTAATATGCCTAGTTTATATTCCAGACGAGACGTTTCTTGCGTTCTTTTCTTTTATAAAGTTATTAATGGTTCTATCGATTGCAATAATATACTGACCTCTATAGATTTCTCTGTGCCCGCCAGAATTAAGAATTCCTTTCCAAATGTATATTCAAAATTTAATTATATTAACAGGTTCTACTTATATAAATTTTATAAAATTTTTAATAAGTTCTCTGATGAACTTAACATTTTTAATATGTCTCTTCGTGCTTTTAAATCGAAATGTTTACAGCTTTTAAATAAATGATGTGTTTTATTTTGCCTTTTAACAACTTTTTAAAAATTTTTTGCGTTTTGATTTTCCGTGTTCTTATGTATTCGCACATTTCTTTAATGTTTTTTATAGGTTTTAATATTTGTACTCTGTTTTTGGCGCCGTGTTGCAATTTATTTTTATCTTAAGTGTTGCAATTTAATTTTATCTCAAGAGTGTATTTTGTCTTCAAACGTTTAAAGTCCTGGTGGGTTTTTAGAGAATTCGGTGCTTGTGTGTTGTGACTCTTTAATACTTGCCTTTTGTAAATGATTTTCAAATTTTTTTAAAAATACGACTTTTAGAATCATAGTGTGCTTTATTGTTTTTGTGATTATGTGTTTTCGTTTTTAATTATATATGCGTTTGCAAAAGTTTTATAATTTTGTGTATTCTCTGTGTTTAACTTTTTATTTTCTTGCGTTTACTCGTTGTGGATTTTCTTCTTTGTGAGTTTATCATTTGTAGCAATCTGTGAATGGAATTTTCTCTGTAGTGTGCTTTTCTTTAACTAAATAAAAAAATAAAATGTATACACTACGCTTTAATATATATCAAGGCAGCGTAAGGGCCATTTTTTATTTTTGACAAAATAAAAATTCGTCGCTGGATTTCAAAAATAAAAAATGGCTAAAGATATGACTGGGGAACTTTGAAGAGGATATTAATCCATGAATTAAGAAAGTCGTTTTGATATTTTTCTATTCAGAACGACGTGGATGGAATGTCTTATCATTCTTGTTTGAAATTTACTCTTCAATAGATTTCGGAAAGAAAAGGTACATTTCGTTGTATCGTTCATCATTTCACATCTTTCGTAGATTTCCTAAGGGAGGAAAAATTTATCTATATATGCAGAAAAATGAGACGGTCTAAGTCTATTAAAGCTTTGGAAAAGAGAAAAAAATGATGAAATTCAAAGAAAAATTTGAAAAAGGTGAATGAAGTTTTCGAAAGTTAATCTGATTATAAACAGTTGATATGAGTGTCAAACATATTCTCTGAGTATATATTAATACGAATTATTCAACTCTTATTTAACATGAATTATTTCATATTTTTAAAGAATGAATATTATCATTGACTTTTCCATGGTTTTCTGGTGTGCTAGATATTTGAAATTATATGCAATAATTTTTTTTAATAAAAATGCTTGATTTTCACAGCCCTACCTTGTAGTGATGTCGATAAAAATGTATTTTAAACATTTATTATATTTGTAACAATAATTTAATCTATCGAACAGTTGCGGCTCGTGTTATGTAATCTTGGGGGTGCTCTAACGTTTAATCCTTCACTGTGTAGTGATGCATATTTGTAACACTTACATTTTTTGTCTTTTTTCATTAACTTTGAGTAGTTGCATGTTCAATGAATAAAATTATAAAATTTGTTCTCTTCTGATAAATAAATGTTTTACAAATTAATTTTAATAAAAGAATTTAATTCGTAATATCTTTCCCATTTTCTTTTGCTATATTTCTGACTATATTTATAAATATCCCCACAGTTGCAGCAGAACAATAAAATGACAGTATAAAATAACTTTCTTATGAATTAATTAGAACAAAATGCTATGGATATATATATTCATATAAAAATAAAATTATCGATAATAAAATTATTCTTATCTTTAAAAATTACATAAAAATAAATCCTATCTTCTCGTTTTGTTTCCAGCGAAAAGATTAAAACATTGACCTTGATGTTTGCATGACTATTAAAAAACTCTTAATCTTTCAAATCAAAACAGCACAGCCGCTGGAGAAAAAAGGATCCACCCAGCATTGCTCCGCCGCTAATCATTTTACCTTAATCAAAAGGTACCAAATGTCAGGAACTTACGTCAACTAATAGATTCCGTGTCTAAAAAGTTCAAAAGGGGTCGTCTACATATTTATAATTACACTAACATCAAAATTTCGAATGGAAACGCATATTCTTCTTAATATATATAGAATCTTCATAAAAATTTATGCTGTAATACCACATTTCATCTTCCCAGCATTTTTGGTTTGGGAATTATAAGTAAATGAAATTTTGAATTTCTAATATTAAAATAAATTTTTGAATTTTTATTGATGTCTTGAGAAATAATGTGACTATTTACCTAGAATTTTATTATGTAGTAGTATGAATTATTCCGTTCATTTTATAATTTTACTTTTTTACGCAATAAAAATTTGTTGACGCAATAAAAAAGTCGCCGGAATACAAAATATCGCCATTCATGCCGTGTATCAAAGCTGTACCCATAATTTAATTTTAGTAATTGATGAAAACTTACTTTTAGGATTTCATGCAATTTTAGATTATTTAAATTAATTTCAGTAATTAATGTATTTATAATTTCCAAATACTAGCAGAAATGCATAACTGTATGACGAGCGAGCGAAGCGAGCTGGGATCATGTAGTGATCACAAAAGAATCACAACATGATTCTCGGGGGTTGGGGAGCTGAGCGAGCAGGGGGTGTATACCCCTAGTCGAAAGAGAAACTTCTGTAATTGTCAAAAGATTGAAATCCAGATTTTGATGAATCTCCACGTTTCGGGACTTCCTGAGTCCGGAAAAAAATAGCCACGATAACTCAGAAACGAGATGAACGGAGAAATGATGTTTCTCGTGTTGTCTTTAAACCACAATTGTAGATTTTTTTTCAAATTTTGGACGAAGTCACTATGCGGAAAGGCTGTCTCTCCGTTCACCCTTTTGCATGTGAATACGATAAAATAAGAACACAACGGGATACGTGTATAGAATTTGGCGTATGGTTTTTGCACATAATTGTTAGATTCACATTGCATTTTAAATGAAATTTCTGAAAGGGGAGACTGTCTGATTAGTATTTCTCTTCGTATGCGTGAATAAGATCACTCAAAAATCGCTTCACGCTACATGCGTGAACTGTAGCATTGAATTTTCACATCATGAAGGAAGATTAGTGTAAAATTTTGAAATAATGGCGATTATAAGACTTAATGTTCCAAAATGTGTGTTCGATTCGCTTCATTTTCAGCAACAGCCAAGTCCAAACCACAACACACAGTTGAAATTAAGGAGAAATTCGAGTGGAGAATACACCTGCCATTTCTGTAATTCCTTTTTGCTATTAGTATTTTAAGTAATAAATTCTCTTTTTTTCAAAGTTTTATATGGAACATTAAATACTGAGTTTAGATTTTGCTATTAAAGAATCTAAAATATTACATTTAAAATTAATATTTTCTAAATTATTCTCTTTATCTGCAAAACCTTTATTTCATAATTTATTTTTCAAATAAATTCATGTTTAATTGTGTGAAAAGTGTCAGAATTCAGACTTATAAAATTATATCATAGCTCTTTTAATTCATAACATTTCAAACAATTTGCAGAATTTATATTTATATGAAATTTGAAAGCGGAATTTATATGTTGAATACAAAGTATAACATCATTTATTTTATTCAAAAAAGTACTTAGAGAATCTAATTATGATTCGGAATTTATCATATCTTAAGTCTAAACATGCTACCCTCTTATGTGGCAGAACTTTAAAACTGCCGTTCCTTATCACTTTAAATAACAGTTCTGCGATAAAATATCAATCACGCTGTTTTAGAAATAAAAAAATTATTTGTGAAAGTTATTCTATTTTACTCCGAAAGGAAATGATAAATAACTCTATGGTACAATGCGCTATATCAAAGAAAATGATTTTTAATAGTGTTTAATTTTATGCAATTTTTTTATACTTTACTTTTACTTTATTTTTTATCTCCCTTTGTAACAGTCAATGAAGACAAGAGTGAAATAAAAATATAAAGAAAAAATGTTCCAAGAACATATTCTTTTTCTCATTACTTTAACACTAATTTCATATTAATTCTTTGTATTTTATAAGTAACAGCAAGAAAATGTTAAATTTGAAACCAGAATTCTTTTTCTAGTTTGGTGTTCCGTATTGGCATACATATGCGGCGCCAAATTTTGCTTACTTTTAATGGAATTAAACACGATATGCTTAATTGAATATCCTAAAGTGTTTTTATTAATCCCTTGCTACTTCATAGCTTGGAAAATCCGGGATATTTTTCTTCTGGATATTTTTCGCTTTGTTTGATTTACTTCGAACAATTGGAACGTTTGTTGGCAGGACCGTAGCAATTTCTCTGAATTCATAATTTTAATACTAATAATTTCATCAAAACAACATTCTGAAAAACGTTCCAAAATATTCACCGTAATTTAACATTAAAAAAATTTATTTGAAACTAAACGAGTTGCATATGGGTTAGCAAAATGAAAAGAAGATATACTTACATTTTTCTGTGATGACAAAATGCTATTATTATAATTTTTGTAAAAATATTATTTGATGTACACGCATCCATAATATTTTCCCATCAGGTTTAAGATACATTTTAAGAAAATTTAATTTTATTAATCTTTTCTTGATGTCATATTTCTAATCCTTCAACAATTGACGTGTCTAAGATTGCTTTTTATGAATGATGAGACTTTAATTTCAGATATAAGTAGTCGAATTGCAATCCACATTCTACGGACAAATCATCAGAGCTCAATAGAAGCAAATAAAATAGCTATCAACAATGAAACAAGAACCATTATCCAACATTGGAACAAACAAAGGACTAAAGAACTATAGAAGCAAGTAAAATAATAAACAACAATCAAAAATGAAATAGCAAACAAACAATCGGAAAACAAACAGCAAACAAAAATAAAACAAATAAAGATGGAGATAATAGTGATACAATGGTAGTAAAATATAATTACAAGAATAGGCAATAATTAAAACAAATAAAAATGAAAGACAGCTTTAGATTAAGAGAAACATTTGAAAACAAACTACAAACTACCCATTCTATTTAAGAAAATTAAATATCAATTAAACTAAAATTTCAAGCTCAATAATTCGTAGTATTGCTAGAATTTGCATGGAACTGAGCAATAAAACTACTGAGAGCTGAACACTGCACTGAATTTTTCCTGCTATTAATATTATTACTAGTAATTAAATTCCTTTCTATTAGTTTCATAGCTATTTAGCATCATTTCACAGAAATAAAGACAAAAATATATTTAGAGTAGAAAAAAAGAAAAATTTGTTTGAACAAGAAATATTTCGATTTCAATGAAAAATTCTTTCAAAATCAGTGGAAGAATAAACTATTTAGAATATTTTTAAGAAGTTATTAATAAATCTTTACATTAATTTATTAATCCTTCAATTTGAATTTAAGAATATACGAAATCTAGATTTGCATATCACGTTTCACAATATCTCTGTTCCTAAAACTGTTTTGTTCTCCACTTGAAACATTTTAAAACTTCAAATAAACCGAACTGACTAAAATTATCCTTGAGATTTAATGAAAAATTTAACTATAAGAGTTTACATTCTGCGCTTTTATCTAATCTTACATTCGATTTTTAATGCTCACTTTTAACAGAATTCTGTAACATTATTTAACAGCAATTTTAATTTTACTGTACGCAGAAATTATAAGTAATAAAAAAGTTGTATTGTGAACTAAAATGTTGAGTATGCAATAACAGACAATAATCTGGTATTCTTATCCTTTCTTACAGATAGAATAGATTTACTTCTTTTATTCAAAATCACGAATGTCGTACAACTTCTGCGTAAGTCCCAAGAAGACGTAATCTCCGTTTTCGGACTCTATCTGGAAAGATCATGCCTTCAAGAAATTATTAAAACAAGATTAGAAGGAACTAAACACGAACAACCAACTCTCAACACGAAACTGTGATCAGCCCTGTCTTTTTTCAGTGCAAATTATTTAAACAAATCTTTCCCTTCCAGTTGTATCAACAAAACATTGATTGTATTGACAAAATTAAATATCTGCTTTTACAAGTGAAACAAAATAAAATGTCTCAATATTACCAAAATTATTCAGCTAATTTAATGATGCCAAATTTATGAATGGCGTTCCAATACATTTAAAAGATTGAAACAAGACCATCTTCAGACGGAATAAAAAAGAAATTTTTACATATAGGTCGTTTTATATGACTTCAAGGAATATTTTGGCCAAATGAGAAAGAAGACCAACTGCGCATTTGGTCGTGACTACGTAACAAGGAATTTGGAAGCAGACGAAATGCCAAAAAGAGAATTAAAAGAGACCCCCACTTCGCTTGGTTAATTTTATTGATGTGAATTTATTGTACTTTTGACACAGATTATTTGTCTTTAACTCAGAAATTTTGAACGTTCCATCCTTGTAAGACTGAAGTGCTACCTCAAAAGCATTGGCACTGAAATAGATCTCGAAACCAAAACGAGATTACGCTGGAGAGTTTTGATATCTCTTTTAATGTGTCACAAACACTTTTTATCTTGAATATTTTAATTTTTTTAGTCTTTAATATATTTCATAAATCATCATCATATGGAATGTTGGGGAATCTTGAAATCAATTGCTGTCAAATTCAGCATCAGATGGCGCCTCTCGTAATGAATCAAGTCCATTTGTAAGAAATTAATATACTGCATTGCCATTAGAAAGAAAATAACTGTATAGAATTTCAAAACATTAAATGAGGGAAAAATTGATAATAAAATCTCATCTTTACAGACATGAAATTCACTTTTGTATTTCCTTTCACTATTTTTAATTTCTCAGTGGTATCGGACTCGAATAATAAGCCAACCTTAGAACTTTTAGCTTCGCACACTGTAAAATACACGTTTTCAAAACACATCCATATCCTCTGACAATAAGACTAATTTAGTATTACCAGCCCAGTTATAATAATCTAGGCTTTATATTAAAGAAACCGCCAGAATTTCCGTTTAACTGTTTGTGATGCAATTTAAAAAATTTTATATTGATATATTTTATATTATTATTTAAAAAATTTATGATAAAAGAAAACCAATTTGACATTGCACTTTACCAGCTCTATATAGTGCTCTATAAACATGCATTTTAAATGTGACGAACTAAATAATACACGTCTGCAAACGAAGAATATTTTCTGACTTTAAACACTTATGTCATTAGAATTTTTTTTTAAAGAAAAAAATGTCTTCGGGTTTCTCTTTCCGAAATTGTGATAGAACCATTTAAAAGACATAAATCTTTATTAATCTGAAATTTCATGCATTAATTATACATTTTTTAAAATCTTTGACATCGGAATAATTTTTCCATTTATGGAATGTAGTGATTCGTCCATTTTCACTCTTTCAGATGTAGTTAGAAATTTATAAGCTTGCAAAATTTTGCTATAATATGTCTGAAAAGTAATCAGATTATTAAATAAACATTTCTGTTGGAAATATTCTGGTGAACTATAAAAAATGAATTGATTCATAATAATAAAGATTAAATATCGAGAGCTGGACTTGAATCAACTGAAATAATAAAATCATAAAAAATGAATTTAAAGTATATGTATACGCCCGTATGAAAATTAACCAAAGATCGTATTAATCGGCTATTAAACATTTTTTGAATAGATTTAAGGGGCTTATATTTTTATTCATTCTTAACGTTTAAAATTCAAAAGTGAAAGACTTAAGAACAACGTTTTATTTCGTAAAAGAATTTTTACCAAATAATGGCCCTTGTTAAATAAAAACTAACCATAAGTATGTTAAAATTCCCAAATCACTTGTAATTAATCAAAAAACTGGTCTTCTTTGCAAGTAATATTTCTTTTAAAATGTATATGTTTAAAATGAATAATATTCCAGATTTTAAATACAAGAGGAATTTTTTAGCATTATTTTGTACTAAAATTCTTTGCGTCTCCTTATAAAAATGATTCCAAAATCTTCTTTTTGAAGAAATTTCTGCATTACGATATTCTAGTGGATTAGAATTTAATAACTTAAATTTTGATTATTATTCTGAGACTTGAATTTATTAGGTGGGTAAAACCCCGAAAATGAGTCATCAGATTGGATGGAACAACAGGCGCCTAGTAATCGATATGAACACCAGCCGGAATGATATCTTCCTCCCTACCTGCTGTTTTGAATATAGTGACACAAGATGTCACGTTTTGTGCATCGTAGTATAAGCTGAAAAGCGTATCACCCAGCCCTTCTCTCGCACCCGGGGTGCAACTGAGTGACAGCCGCTGCAATAGCTGGAGTACTGATGCCAGAATCCTAGTCGCCTCTAACCGGGTCACAGCCAGACTCCTCCAGAAGGAGGTACACACTACCACTGGTGGTGGAATCGGAGACCACCGTTATTGTACCCTCAAGGTTTAGAAAGGACCAGCTTACTTATACGGCTGCTTCTCATCCGTGAACTCACGGTGCCCCCTGAGGGATGCATCGTAGTATAAAGGGATAAACTAATATATATTTCGGAAGTATTCCTGTTGACCGAATCAGCCTGTAGTTTGAGGCAGATTTATGTTTTTGGTTACAAAACCACATACCAAATATCATTTAACTAGTAGTGTTTTTGGATTATCAGATTCACACAAATGCAAATATGCAGGCCGTAAAAATTCTACCCATTGTTGGATTTCGTCCAAATTTTGATAGGCCTCTAAAATCCAATTATAAATCAAAATAAAAATTTTACCCATACTACTCTTTGCGTGCTTACTGATTTGTTCACAAGCGCAAAGACGGGCAGACCGATAAACTTCCCAGGCACGCATTCCGTCCAAAATCTGGTCGAAATCTACAATTTTGGTATAAACACCACATAACAAATATCATTCGCCTAAATCACTATATTTTCAAATCATATTGCTCTCAGACAGACAAATTTCCAAAGGTTCATTAAACTCTTGAGAATTTTTTCGATTGCAATTCTTTCTCGGTGTACATACTCCGTATAGGAGAAAGTAAATATTGAACAAGCAGTGGCATTTAAACTGATGATTTGAGTTATTTTTTCCTTGCAGTCTACTGCAATTTTAATTATTGTCAGTAAACAATCAACATTTTAGTCCCGTGTAATTGGGAAATTTATTAACATAAGGCAATTATTATGCTTGAATCTTCCTGCTGCATTATGTTCCAATTTACTAAAATTAATGGGCTGGGGAAAAAACTATTTTTTGGAAGTGAACGAAATAATTAAATAAGAAAAATATCAACAGAAGCAAACATAAATTTAATATCATTATCTAGTTTTATCATTTCTTGTTTTCATATTAAAATTTGTGTAGAATACTTTAGCAGAAGACAATACAAGAGTACGAAGCAGAAAATACCAGAAGAAATTTCGTAAATCAATCAAAAAGTAAGTTTTACTCTTTCATAAAAAATCGTGATAAAAACAATTTTGTTGAAACTTCGTGGCAACAACGCAGACATTTATCTGCAGTGCGTAAGGCAGCATCTTGGTCACGGCAGTTTTAAGTTTCTTTGATAAACGTTCGTCAACACGTACGGAAATTGCAGATTCCGTCCTAATTTCGTAAGTTTCTGCTCGATGGGTGCTTTGTCTTTTGACTAAAAAACACAAAGGGAATCGTTTTGAAACTGCTTTTGTGTTTTTGAATTGGTATTAACAGGAAGTAAATGAGGACAAAACTGGCACGGGGACGAGACTTGGATGCATCATTTATCACCTGAAATAAAACGTAGCATCCTTTTGTAAAAATTCTACTTCTTAGACGTTGGGATGGAATTTTTAGCAGGGCACAAATAGAACCGTGTGCACGTCTCGACAAATGTTTAAATAAAGGAAGTGATTAAGTTGAAAAACAATTTCTCTATTAAATTTTAGCGTACATATAGCTTTATTTTAAAATTTCTTCCCTGTTTTGTCCTTTCAAACAGTGTAACTTACTTTTTACTGAGGCATACACATTGTTTAAATATATACAGATAAAAACTCCGCAACACGTAAGCAGTAGAAAATCTTGCCTTTCCATTTTCACACAGTATGCAAAAAGAGGTTTTCGCAGTTGTGAACTGACAAAATTACTGGTAATCCGGATTGTTAAATTAATTCATGATTCTTGATAGAGAAATATGACATTTTATTATTCGTCTTCGTAAATGTATTGAATTTATGTAGAATTTAATTTCCATCCAAGAGAATTAATGCTAAATGCGTGATGAATTCAAGTTTCGAAATCTTAATTAAATCAAATTTATAGCTATAATTAAATATTATGAATAAATTTACTTACAACGAAAGCTGATTAATTTTTCAATATCTCAGTTTTAAACAAATCAAAAACATATGAAAAATAACAATAACTACAAAATAATCAAAAACAGATATTTTGTTTTAGCAAAATATTGTTGCTTATTATGCATCAGAAACCATAATAAGTAAAAATTATTTAATTTGTAAATCTCATTATTAATTTAAGATTCACACCAACACAGCCAACCCAAGAGGGTGTAAAGCCTGATACATGTCTGTAGAGATGAGTCAGTACAGTACATCAAAATAAGTCCAGAATTACTTAATTAAGACTAAAATTTCATACAAAACTTAATAAACGCATTAAACCCAATGGAAGTTGAAACGAAATGGGATAGATTAAAAGCAATCGCATCTATTTATTAATGAAAAAAACTTTAATTGAACGTCATGATCTTTCTGATATGGTCTCTGTTGAAGGAATAAAGAGGTAATTACGTCTACAGTCCGTAAACTTTAAGAAAGTTTTAAATAAAAAATTTCGTGCTCAGACAGTCGACGATTATTAAGGAACAGAACACTTACGAATAATTTCACTTGCTATTATAAAATACACATCTGTTTAAATATGATAACGTTTCACTTACTTTATCTAACTCAAAACGAAATATATTCATTGGTGGGGAACCATGTAATCAATTGTTGCGAAATTCAGCACCAGATGACACCCCTAGTATTGAATCAAATCAAAATAAGTAATTAATTGTTGGTGATAATTCATTTGCAAAAAATTAATATATTGTATCGTCGGCAGGAAGAAATTAACTGTAGAGAATTTTTTTAAGAAAGCCTATCAAGAAATGAGGCAAACATTTATTACAAAATTTAATCATTACAGACATAAAATTTACAACAGTCAACAGTTTGTTTAATGGAGCCAGATTTTTTAGCTTCACGCAATGTAAAATTCAAGTTCTCGTAACAAATCCATAGCTAATAACAATAAGATTAAATTGAGATTTACCAGCGCAGGTATAATAACCCACGCTTTATATTAAGGAAAGCATACTTCCAAAATGAATTTGTTAGTAATTCAATTTTAAAATATTTTATAGAAAGTTCTACAATATAAAAAGTGGTGTATCTTCTTTTATAAATTTTCAATAACAGAATCAGATACTATGCAAAATGATGTCGCTTGTATTTTTTCTCTTTTATTATTCTTTTTCCTCTGTTGCTTTACCTTTTCTTCTACTTTCATGTTGGGCAGGCCGCAACGCTCTGGGAAAGTGAAATTTACAGCAATAAAACCCGCTCAGAAAATGCGAATTTAAAGAAATCTGATGGAAAGATTCCATTAATGATTCGTGGAAACAGTATCTGAGCAAGAGAAAAGTAGCGTGTGTATAACTACGTATTTTGAAATCTCAGTCTTGAGAGAAATATCTTTCAACAACTGAAGAAAAGTGTTATGCCATTTCAAATACACAGTCTAAATTGCCATTTCCTGTTTTGATTTTTAAGCAAAAATAAATCATTTCTCTAAACTTCAAACATTTAAATTCACTTTCTATTAATATTGATATCCCGTATCATATCCTTGGATAATTCATCAAAAATTGGCTATAAATCACATCGAATACGAATCGTGTTGCATTACAAATTTTTCAGGCATTTATAGACTTTCTCATTTAATACTTTTGTATCATAGATTTCAATCAATTTATACGTCTTTCAACTGACTGATATAAAATCATGTATAAAACAATCGACGTATAATCGAAATTTTAATAATAAACTTTGATTACCTCAAATTTAAAGGCACTTATGCAAATCCATTTTCAAATAATAATTTTATTTTTAAAATAGTACAAGTATATTAATATGTATAACTGAAAGCAAGAAATGAATTTTAAAATTAAACATTCACCATAAAGGTGAGAAATTCTTACATTTATTGCATATCTTGAACTCTAATTATATATTTTTTATTTTATTCGATTTATGTGTATATAAGTTTATATCTTTGTTTGTTTGTTTTGGAGTTTGGTTTAGCTAGTGTCACATTTGGCAATGCTACCTCATGAGTATGTGCGTTGGCCTTTACTTCCTGCTATCTAGGAAAAGTGTCGCCCCCTTTAATAGGTACGTAAAAATAATGACCGAGGCAGGAAATTTCTGACTTTTAGCAACACTGGTTAAAGACATGTAACTACATATGCGCGTCCTTTGTATCCTGTAAACAAAATACTTTTTCATTAAAATTGTTACGAATGAATTGAGACTATGATGAAACGACGCATAATTCTGAACGACGTATAATATATTACACTTTCAATTCGGCATCTGTGCGGTTGTCTTTGTTGAATAGCTTTCGAGTTGGACTCATTATATTGGTAGTTACTCTTTTCCCGGTTTTGAATTGAACTGCGATTGGTTGCAGAAGCATTCGGCTGCTGGAAAATGTTGAATACCTGTATATTACATGACAGGATCTTGTTTTTCGTGATTAGAAGATTTCGGGCAATGACCCAGATAGCACGTAATTTTGCAGCAAGTTTGATTTTGACTTGATATTATCTCGTCATCGCAAATTTGACGCGTCAAGCTTGAAGCGAACTTGTAGCAAGTTCACCGTGACAACTAGCGCCACCTCCTTGCAATGCAAAGTTTCTGCAAGTTTGCAAAACAAGCTTGATGCAAAGATAGCACAAAGAGATAATTATATTTGTCTCTGTTTAAAAAAAACATCCGATTTTCAATAGCATCTCCTAGACCGTCCTTCTTTTTATTAATTCAATAAATCAATGATAATTTGTAAAAAATTGACTTTTTTATAAAAAAAAAATTTGAAACATTTTCCATCTTTTCACTAAATATAACACTCGCACTTTAAAGAAAACTATATCGCCTTTTTCTTAATGTTGAAATTTTAGCGTTTATAAACAAAATTAAACCGAAAAACAGTCAATGTTTGCTGAAAAATAATTACTTATATATTTTGTCCCATTTTAAAGTAATTACTTTTGGACTGTAATTTCATAATTTATTAGAGCACTATATAGAGCAAGTGAAGCACAGTGGAAAATTGGTTTCTTTTACCATAGAATGCAATTTTCCGGTAATTTATTTCATTTTTTATAAATAAAGTAGTGCGGCATTTCAGTAAGTCCATTCATAAATGAATATTAAACAATGTTAATAGTAAAGTTATAGGC
Source organism: Araneus ventricosus (assembly GCA_013235015.1). Taxonomy (NCBI): domain Eukaryota; kingdom Metazoa; phylum Arthropoda; class Arachnida; order Araneae; family Araneidae; genus Araneus; species Araneus ventricosus. Next base: position 93,638 of record BGPR01002355.1, on the reverse strand, counting down.
AGACAAAGAAGGAAATATCGCAAAAAATCATAACAATTTTTTTTTCTCTCAGCAGACTATTATTATTTCCAATTCATTAAAACAATGAATAATTTATTTTATCTCATTATTTTCACTCATAAAACGAAACGTATTATCTTAAATTTTAGAGCTTTGAGTGTAAATTTAATTCAGACGGAGTGAAATTTAGACAAAATTTACAACGTTCTTGATTTTGCATTTTTAGGACAGAATAAAACATTGTTCAGAAAATTTCCACGCAATTCAACTTTGTCATATCAAGCGCTAATAATCTATTACAACATATATTTCATAGGTTTAAAGATGATTTTAAAGTGTCACGTAAATAAAAATTTTGCTTCCGACGTCTGCACTGATAAACGAACTGTAATTCGAAAACTAATAGAACATTTAGTTCAATATAACAGACAGAAAATGTAAACATTGGATAAAGCAAAATAACAACCAAGAATTGTAATAGCATATTGTTTTCATTATTTTTATTTCTGAGCCAAATCGTTGTGCAATATAATCTATCGAAAAGCAGGACCTTAAAAATTAAAAAGGAATTAATGTGATTTGACAGAACATTTTCCACGTGATGATAGTTTGATAGTTTTAAAATTTTGCAAGAGATGCAAAATAAATAAATAAAATAAAGAAGCCCCGAAAGATATAAATTTTATACATAAGAAAGAACGTTCATATTTTATATCATTTTAATCGATGCCCAATATCTTATTTGTATTATGGACAATCGTTAGTTTATGAACATTTCTTTTACGAATGAAAGCGTTGTTTGAACATTTATATGAAGTGAAATTAAAACGTTTGAAAACTAATGCAATAAGAACTGTCCATTCTTAAATTTTTAAGTATGATGCTGCTCTCTTTGCCAAATTGCATACAGATTAAACCGTCCGGAGTATATCTGTTCGAAATCAATATGATCATGATTCCCTCAGTTTGCACTGCTTAGCAAAAACATACAAACTCAGAAATACAGACTTGCTTTCTCCTTTAGAATTAGTAGAGAAGAATTAGCATATACACAGGCTGACTAATATTCTCTTTTATTATTAGTACACATAATCTTAACTTCCGAATTTCTCGCTTTTTTTCGAAGTTAATTAGTTTTATAAAGAATCAGGAATGCAATTTGTATGCAAAATAAAGCAGGTGGATTACAACCAAGTGGTTCATCTTTAAACGAATAGTTTATGAAATTAATTAAGCCATGAATACTGAATGTATGTGCTACTTTATCTGGAGTTTACCGCGGAAAGAGACAGAACGAACTATTAGAAAAAATCGAAATTGTAAGATTCGCCACTAGGGAAAAAGATAATCAGTCTCGAAACGGCAGTTTCATCTCTTAAAAGAAAATATTTTAATGGCAGTGAAGCATGATTAGATGTGGCTAACGCGAAAAAATAATAGAGCTATAGTAAAGCAATGTTTATACGTTTCTGATTTATACGTCTGTTAGATTGCAATTTAACAATAACATCCTTTTCGGCTTTATCAGTGCTATTTAAATAATTAGTATTTTCGCTGCTAAATTTTCTTTTACGTCTTTTTTCAACTCTTAACTTTTCAACGGATTTTTTAAAATTTTTGTTAAATTTCTCAATTAATTGTTCCCTTTTCGTAATGATTAACTGAATAGTTAATTGCTTTAACTTTTTATGCAATTTGTTTAATGGTTCGGTGTTTAATCAGTTTTAAATCCTTTTTCTTGCACCGGATTATATGCTCGCCATATAATGGCGGAAGCTTTTTGGTGTACTTAGGTCTCGGCGTCCCCTCAATGGGTGACTTTCTTTTGTGTCAGTTCTATTCGCTTGTCTGTCACTGTGCAGACGTACAGATAATTCGAGAAGAAAAGCTGCAGCAACAGAGTTTGATGAAGCAATTTATGAAATTCATTTCATATATACTGAGACAAGGATGACTGAGTAATGATAGTTTTCTCAAGCAAAAGCTAACAGTGAGTGTTTAGGTAATTACTAGTTGGCATTGTTAATTTATCTTCAAATTTCTTCAGAACAAATGTTGCGTGTATATATAGAGAGAAATGAAGTAATTACTCGTAAGCATTGTTTATTTTTCTCCAAATTTCATCAGAATTCTAGAAGAAGACGAATTAAATTTCGCAACAGATCTGTATGTGGAAACTGTGACTAATTGCTTTAGAACGTTAAAGAATTCACGAACATTGTCCAGTAACGATCGTGAATGTTCAGCAAAAGCCGAGACCTAATTATTTGAATTTCGATCTTTCTCCATCGTGCAAATAATGGAATTGTAAGTTAGCTAGCCGATCCTTATCACTAGAGCTCACGGGGGTTACTTTTTTAAATATATGATGTCATTGTGATTTTTTGTTCTTAAACTATAAATTTTATAGAAATTTTTTTATGAAAGCTTATTTGATTTTTTGATAGCACATAATACATAAATATATATGGAAGGGAATGTATTTAGACACAAAAAATTTCTGTGACAATTGTGAAAAGTGCCTAGAAAATAAATCAAAAGCAAAAGTTACTCAAACAAAAATGATTCCTAAAAATAACTTAGCTCCAGGTCAATGCATTACAATTGACATAGTTGGAGAACTTCGTAGGTCCACCGACAACAAACACTTCATTTTAACAATAATCGATCACTACAGTAGATATTTAGAAGCTTATCCTGTGAACAACATAACTTCAAGAAGAATTATTAACTGTTTAAACAAATATTTTGTTAACTTTGGTCTTCCAAAATTCTTAACTACAGACAGCACAACAAATTTTATCTAGAATTAGATGGTGGAATTTTTAGACATTTTAAATATTCAACATAGAAAATCTTCTATTTACTATCCAATTGTTTACTGGAACGAGCTCATCGTACAATGAAAGAAAGTTTGGCACCCATGTGTGAGAGCACTTTTTCAATGGTAGGAAAAACTTCTATCTTTTAAATTATACTACAACAAAAGCAATTCAGTCTGTTACAAAATTTGCTCCAGCAGAAATATTTTTTGGTAGAAAACAAAATTTACCACTTGGTAGCTGTTTTGATCCTGTGACAGCCGACAAAGGCAGCGGTGGCCTAGTGGTAAGGTTTCGGCTTTGGGGCCTGAGGGTTCTAGGTTCGAGACCCGATTCCACTGAAGATCCGCCGTGTATGGGGCCTGTTGCACGTTAAATCATACGTAGTGGCCAAACGTCCTCCCGTTGGTGTGGCGTAAAAATACCCACACTGGCCCGGCCTACCCAAAAAGGGTGCAAGGCCGGTAGAGGACCAGTGGGGAGACCTCCACCAGCATGTGGAGGACGAGATTTATTGGGTACAATAAAAAAAAATGATACAGGCATTGCCCGAACAGGGGCAGTAATTTTAAATACAAGAGGGCTGGGAGTCTAAACATGGCTCGACCCACCTCGGTGGGAAGAATATAGCTTGAATTACTGCTCGGGCAAACAAGGAACAGTAAAAATATATAAAAATAGATAAGTATTGAAAAAGAAACAAGCAAATAAACACAGAAAAATCAGTAAAAATCAGATATATAAAAAGGTCAAATATTTTGAAACCCCATAATATAAAAACAAAACATACACAAACAATATTACACATCAAACGACACACAAAACACAGATAGAAACTGTACCAAACATAGAATTAAAAATACATAAATTAATAATAATAATAATAATTACTTCTGAGATAGAGAGGGATAAATTCCGTTAGTCAACGGTAATGCACGTCCCGCGTATAAGGGAATATCAAATTATTAGTTACAGAATGTTTTTTTGAGTAAAACTGCGCAAGTTAAAAATTACTTTATGTCCTATACAGGATAAAAACGGCCAATGGGAGAGGAAAAGGAATGAAATTTTGTAGTCTAAAAATAAAAACAAGGTCAAAAAGTAGAATGCATAGCCCCATCCCCCCCAAAAAAATCTAAACAACGTTAGGGCATTGACAACGTGGCAACAGGTTTCCAGAACTGCGGAGAGACTCTGGAATTGGAACAGTCTTCTATTGTCGGGGCCAATGGACCAATAGCTGCCATAGGGTGCCGAGAGAATCCCACACCAAGGAACCGACAGGGTACAATAAGTTTAAAAAAACACGCAAAAACAAGTGGAGAGCGCTATAAACCTATAGAACTGTCATTTAGTGAAAAATTAAATAAAAAATAAAAAGTATTTCTTAAAAAGCTCAACTCATGTAAAAAATAAAAAAGAAAGACTCGGCAGGTGGGAAGTCAGGAGCACAGAATGCTGAACTGTAGAAAGTGTGAAATAAAAACCAATCCTGAGAGGAGATGTCAAGTGAAAAGTCCTTGGCAAAATGGTAAAAGATAAAAAGAGTAAGAACAGTCTTTCAATATGATAAGATAGAAGTAACACGGACCCTCAAGACATCATTGGAGTCAGTTATGGTCTCTCTCCTGGATCAGTGTATCGCAAATGTTCCTGCTGGTCCTGAAAGCGCCTTCCATTTTGGTGACAGCCTGTCTATTTGTTAAGAGATTGTTAAACCACGCTTTTTTGTGTTCATCTGTGGGTTTAATTAGATGGACTCTTTGGTGAGGGAACAGGAGAAGATATAATGATCTGCATCACCCAACATTCCGCAGATACAGTGTGGAGAGTCTAAGAATTTAAAGCGATGAAGGTAAGATGGGAATGGACCATGTCCACTGAGAAAATATATTAAAAACTTATTATGGATTAAAAATTTGGGGCTTACCTGATTAATGTAACCTCTCTCCCTAATTCCCGAAGCTGAATCGTATCTATTCCAGTATTCATTCCATTCGTTTACTATGTAATTCTTTAGGAGGCCTTTGAGGTGGGAGTAGGGAGCAGGAATGACAAATTTCTCACCGGATGTTATGGCCAATTTGGCTTGTTGGTCGGCCAATTCGTTTCCAGGAATTCCCACATGGGCTTTAATCCAGGAAAGGCCGACCATGTTCTTTGCCTTAAAGATGTCTGATTTTACTTTGTTAACGAATTCAGATCTGGTATTTGCGCTATTAATGGCAGATATCGAAGAGAGGCTATCAGTATGTATGTTGACTTTCACTTTCTCTTTGACAGCCCAGTTGACTGCGAATTCAATTGCGGCTAATTCTGCCTGGAATACCGAGTTGAAGGTGTTCAGTTTAAATAGATAGTTCTGGATATTAATTTCAACTTTGAGAATACACACGGCGAATCCAGTCTCATTTTCGATTCTGGATCCGTCCGTGTATATCTCATAGTCGGCATTTGAAATTTTACTGTCTAGGTTAATAAGTTTCTGTCTGGAGGGAATGTTTTTAAATGGCTCGTATTTATCCAAGAGATTTATATCGAAATGGTGTGGCGTGTAAATTTGGAGAGGGGGGTGCCAGCTCAGGTGTCGTCCTCGTCATCTGACCGTGGTTCAAAATTACGAGGTCCGTCCCAAAATAGCCCTCGTGTTGCTTCAAACCGGGACGTTAATATAACTAACTTTGCCTTGTGACAGCCGACAATGAATCTAAATACCATGGATGTATCAAACATCACACGAGTTCTATCAGAAATGAATTTTCAAAAAATGAAGATCAATATTTTAAAAACAACGCACCACACATCAAGGGTCGTAAAGAGCCAAATTTTAATCTAGGCGACAGTGTACTTGTGAAAATTTTTTCTCATCCACAAATATTCCAAGAAAATACAAAGGTCCTTTTGAGATAGTAAAAATTTTGAGAAACAACAACTGTGTCATACGTAGTCTAAAAGACAATAAAACTATGAAAGTAAATGTAAGCAAAATCTTTAAGCAAGAGCAGAAAAGGCCAAACCTTAGGAATTAAATCAAAATGAAGAAGTGAGAAGGAAAATTTCTTTGTTTATATCTTTTATGTCCATAATTGTGCAACAATTTATCTATAACATAGGATTTATTTTACTTCGTGTATTTAAGGACGATCAGTACAAAGTGTACACGAAGGAAAATATGTGATGCATAGCAAACTACAAAAAATTTATTTGCATCTTCAATCTGTATATAAATTGGGATTTATATCCTGGAATTTGGTAGTATTATTTTCTATTTTATAATATTTTACTAATTTTGTCAGGCTGTTCCAAAAATGAAGTAAATTCGGTATGAATCTTGCCAAGAGAGTAGCAGAAATTTTTATCCATTAAAAGAATTGTACTGCATGCACGTGCAGCCAAATGAAGCTATATATGGTGTATCACTGATTGTTTTTCTTTCAGAAGTTGAAATTCTATATAGATCCATGATATGGTTATTCCTATTTTCTGAAGCTCGAATTTATTTTTAAAAAGTAGATAAGAATATTGATGTGCATTTCAACAACAATGGCACTGAGATTAAAATTGTATAAGATAAATCGATATATAGTACAATGATATGCTATAATGGTTTTTGAGTTTTTCTGGGGAGAGTGGAGACAGAGCAAAAACATGATTGTAATATATGTAAATGCAAGATATAAAATTTGGATTTTGATGTGTTATGCCACTCTATCTGTGAGGTAGAGTAATTTTTTAAAACTTGAAAATGATTTTGGGGAAATTCTTCAAGTCTGGTCGCAGTCAATTTCTCCCGTTGGGGGGATGTTAGATTGCAACTTGGCAATAATAATACTTACATTACATTCTTATCTTACTTCTGTAATTGGTCAAAATATGGAAATCCGTATTTTGATGAATCTCCACGTTTTAGGTCTTCCTGAGTCCAAAAAAGACATTTAGGCAATTATTTTTACTATGCACTATAACTTAGAAACGAGATTAGAGGAGCAAGTGAAGTTTGTTAAGTGGCCTTTAAACTTGAATTGCAGGATTGTATCAAATTTTGGACGAAATCCCTCTGCGGAAGGCCTGTCTGTCCGTTCATCATTGTGCATGTGAATACTATGAAACAAGAGCAACACGGGATACGTGCATGGGATTTGGCATATGGTTTTTGCACAGAATTGTTAGATTTGCATTGCATTTTAAATGAAATCTCTGATTGCTGATACTGTCTGATTAGTATTTCTTTTCTTTTGCTTGAATACGATGACTCTAAATCACTTCACTCTACATGCGTGAACTGAGGCATTGGATTTTCACATCATGAAAGAAGATTAGTGTAAAATTTTGGAGTAATGGCGATTGAAGGACTTACTGTTCTAAAATGTCTGTTCGATTCGTTTCATTTTCAGCAAACTGGAAAGCCTTTAACGCAGCATACAGTTGAAATTAAGGAGAAATTCGAGTGGAGAATACACCTGCTGTTTTTCTAAATATCCTTTCGGTATGAGTAGTTTAAGTAATAAATTCTCTTTTTTTTTAAAAAAGTTTTATATGATACATTAAATAATGTATTTAGTTTTTGCTATTAAAAAATCTAAAATCTTACATTCAAAATTATTATTTTCGAAATTATATTCTTTATCTGCAAAACTTTTATTTGATGATTTATTTTTCAAATAAATTCATGTTAAATTGTGTGAAACTTTTCATAATTCACACTTCTTAAGTTATATCATAGCTTATTTAATTCAAAACATTTCAAATAATTTTCTGAATTCATATTTATATGAAATTTGAAAGTCGGATATTTATGTTGATTAGAAACTAAAACATCATTTATTTTATTCAAAAAGAAGCCAGAGAATCCAATCATGATTCGGAATTTAGCACATCTTTAATCTAAACATGCAACCCGCTTATGTTGAAGAACTTTAAAATGCGATAACTTCACACTGCCATTCAACAAAAGATTAAATAACAGTTTTGCCATCAAATATAAATTACACTGTTTTAGAAATAAAAAATTTGTTTGTGAAAGTTATTCCATTGATACTTAATTCTACTGTACAAAGCGCTATATCACAGAACATGATTTTTATTAGTGCTTAATTTTATGCGATATTGTATCATACTTTACGTTTTATCTCCCTTTGTAACAGCCGATGAAACAAAGCGTGAAGTTTAAATATTTAGAAAAAATGTTCTTTCTCTTTTCTTTCCTTGTTCGTTCTTTTTCTTTTTACTTTAAAACTTATTTCTTATTAATTCTTTGTATTTTACAAGCAACAGCAAGAAAATGTGAAATTTGAAATGTGATTTCTTTTTCTAGTATTGTGTTTCGTATTAGCATACATATGTGGCGATAAATTTTGCTTACTTTTAATGGAATTAAACACGATATGACAAATAGAATGTCCTAAAGTGTTTTGTTAATCACGTGTGACTTCATAGATTGGAAAATCAGGGATATTTTTCTTCTCGGTGTTTTCCGCTTGGCCTCATTTACTTCGAACAGTTTGAAGGTTAGTTGGCAGGACCTTAGAAATTTCTCTAAATTCATAATTTCCACAATAATAATTTCATCATAGCAACATTCCGAATAAATTTCCAAAATATTCACCGTACTTTAGCATTAAAAAGTTATTTCAAACTAAACGAGTTACAGACGGGTTACCAAAACTAAAAGAAGATACTCTTACATTTTTCTGTGGTGCCAAAATGCTATTATTTTAATTTTTAAAAAAATACTTGATGATCATGCATCTATAATATATTTCCAACAGGTTTAAAATTCTTCTTACGAAAATTTAATTTTATTAATATTTTCTTGATGTGATATTTCTAATCCTTGAACATTTGACGTGTTTAATAAATGTATAAGATTTATTTTTATGATTGTTGAGACTTTTAATTTCAGACATAAGTAAAAGAATTGTGATCCATATTCTACGGACAAATCATCGGAGTGCAATAGAAACAAATAGAATAGTTATCAACAACGAAACAATAAACTATCCAACAATGGAACAAACAAATGACTAAAGAACTATAGAAGCAAGTTAAATAATGACCAAGAATCAAAAATTAAACAGCAAACAAATAATCAGAAAACAAAGAGCAAACAAAAATAAAACAAATAAAGATGGAGGCAACAATGAAACATTAGTATTAAAAAATAATTACAACAATAGACAATAATTAATAAAAATAAAAATGAAGGACAGCTTTAGATTAAAAGAAAAATTGAAGAACAACCTACAGACTATTCATTTTATTTTAATAAAAGGAAATATTAATTAAACTGAAATTGCAAGCACCCAAATTTGTAGTATAGCTTGAATTTGTATGGAACTTCGCAATTAAACTGCCGACAGCTCAACAGATATGGTAAGTGAAATAAAAATTCATAAATTTCATATATAAAATGAAATTTACTGTAATATTAAATTTTATTAACTATAAATCTGCATTTAAATTTTTCTGCTATTATTATTACATATAATTAAATTCATTTCTAGTATTTTGAATGCTATTTAACATCTTTTCATTACAATAAAAAAATATATTTGCAGCAGTAAAATATAGAAAAATGTGTTTGAATACCAAATATTTCGATTCCAGTGAAAAATTCCTTTTAAATCAGTCGAAGAATAAACTATTTATAATATTTCTAAGAAGTTATAATAAATCTTTACATTGATCTATCAATCATTCGATTAGAATTTAAGAAAATACGAAATCTAGATTTCATAACGCGATTCAGAATATCTCTGTTTCTAAAAATGTTTTGTCCTCCTCTTAAAACATTTAAAAACTCAAATAAACTAAACTGATTAAAATTGTCCTACAGATTTAATTAAGTATGAAAAATTTAATTGTAGGAGTTTAGAATTGTCTGTGTTAGATCTGTGTTTTTATCAAATCTTACATTCGATTTTTAGTGTTTACTTTTAACCGAATTCAGTAAGATTATTTAACAGCAATTTTAATTTTACGAACGAGAGGAAAACACAACAGTCTCTCCTTTTAGCAATCAAGCAACCTCCTCATCTCTGAATCACTCGAAAAATATTTATAATAAAAACAAATTTCTCCACCTTTCAATTTGGAATGTGAAGAGAAAAAGAAACAAAAAAAATACGCTGCTCAAGATTAGGTATAAATAAGTCCAAAACATTATATTATTTTCATTAATCGCCGACAACTTTTAAACAGAAAAAAGAAAAGAAAATTGTATTCTCAAAATGCGAATAGATTATTTTCAATTCCTGTAAAGGATTCAGAAAGTGAAGAACAAGGAATCAGTTTCATTAAAAAACGCAGAAATTATAAGTAATAAAGAGGTGTGTTGTGATCTAAAATGTTGAGAATGCAATAACAGCCAATAATCTGGGATTTTTATTTTATCTTACATATAGAATAAATTTCCTTCTTTTATTCAAAATCATGTTCAATGACGGAGAACTTCGGAGTAAGTTCCAAAAAGACGTATTCGCGTTTCCGGATTCTATCTGGAAAGATCATACTTTCAATAAATTATAAAAACACGATTAGGTGGAACGAAGCACGAACAGACATCTCTGAACACGGAACTATGATCATCCCTCCCTTTTTTCAGTGCGAATTATTTAAACAAATCTTTGCTTTCAAGTTGTATCAGCAAAACATTCATAGTGTTGACAAAATGAAATTAAATATCTGCTTTTATATATGTAACGACATGAAATGTCCTGATATTACAAAAATTATTCAGCTGATTTCAAGATGCCGAATTCAACACTCACTCTCCAACGCATTGAAAACAATAAAACGGGACAATAAAAATTGTTACATTTAAGTCTTTTTATATGGCTTCAAGAAATATTTATGCGCAATCAGAAGAAAATCGAACTCCGTGTTTGGTCGTGACTGCATAAGAAGGAAAGTACAAACAGCTGAAATGCCAAACAGTGGATTAAAACAGACCCCCACTTCGCTCGGTCAATTTTATTGATGTGAATTTATTGAACATTTGACACAGATTATTAGTCGTTAACTCAACAATTTTTAATGTTCAATCCTTTTAAGACAGAAGTTATTCCACAAATGCTGTCTCCGTCCGAAACTCATGGAGAGCAGTGGAGTGGAATTCGTATTTTAATGTCCGTCGAATAAGAAAGTTCAAGCATAGCCCTTGTTCACGATCACAACATTTATTATACGATCACACACACAGAACTATATACATGGTTTCTAACAAGCGAGAGACAAGACTCGTGAGTAGTAAGGTGCGCGTCGGCGCGCTCACATATTATGGCAACCATTGATCGCCAAGATGCCAATTTACAGTTCAAAGGCGCCAACATCCTGGGCCCCGTTGCAATGTTTACATGCAACACTAATACACATTGATTACATAACAACACATGGAAACTATACGAAATTGTTAATACACAATGTATTCACTAATTAGCACTGTAATGAAATACGTAAAACATTCGAACAATTAAATGTATGATAATGAATATAAACACAGATATAAATATACAATACCTATTGGTAGAATTAATCATAGAAAGGTAATTTTATGATTTTGTTTACTGGACGTTGATAAATGCCTTTGTTTGTTTTCACTGTTACAACTCTTATTACATTATCCTTTCCTGCATGAACCTTAATTATTTTTGCAAGATTCCAATTAAGTGTTTTAGAATTATCTTCATTTTTAACCAAAACAATTTCATTTTCTTTAAATATTTTCTCACCTTTGCGCCATTTAACACGTGATTGCAAACGATTTAAATAGTCCGTCGACCATTTTTTCCAAAAGATTTGAGAAAGCCTTTGTACCAATCGCCATCTATTTAACCTATTAATTGGTACTTCTGTTAAATCTGGATCTGGTAAAGCTGTTAAAGATGATCCAACTAAAAAATGGGCTGGGGTAAGTACGAAATCATCATTAGGATCACTAGAAAGATTACAAAGAGGTCTAGAATTTAATACTGCTTCCACTTGTGTAACAAGTGTGCTAAATTCTTCATGAGTAAGTACAGTGTTTCCTACAACTCGTTTTAGGTGAGATTTTAGTGATTTAACGCCTGCTTCCCATAAACCTCCGAAATGAGGTGTGGCAGGTGGATTAAAATGCCAAACGATACCTTCTGAAGCAATGAAATCTTCAATTTTTCCTGTACTTTCCTTATTGAATAGATCCTTTAATATTTTTCTTAACTCATTATTAGCTCCTACAAAATTTGTGCCATTATCACTATAAATATCACTAGGTTTTCCTCGACGTGCAATAAATCGTTTTAAGGCATCTATAAAGGCATCTGTACTACAACTATTTACAATTTCTAGGTGAACTGACTTTACAACAAAACAAATGAATATGCATATATAACATTTATATGATTTTTTAAATCTACCTGAAAGCAATTTAATACTGAATGGGCCACAAAAATCAATACCGACCCTTGTAAATACTCTTGATACATTTACTCTAGAGCTGGGAAGATCTGCCATAACTTGATTACTACCCTTTGCACTTACCTTTAGACAAGGAATACACTTTCTAATAATTTTTCTTACGTAACTTCTACCATTTATTAACCAGAATTTTGTACGAATATTGGATAAAGTTGCTTCTGCACCTGTATGGAAATACAAAACATGAAAATTATTAATAATTAGATCCGAAAAGTGATTGTTATAGGGTAACAAAATTGGATGTTTTGTTTCGATAGGCAAATTGGAATTTTTTCGGTCGGCCACCAACACGTAGAATGTCCTGCTCATCTAAAAATGGAGATAAGTTTATTAACGAGCTTGAATTAGGTAGCTGCTGACCACTTTTGAGACACTGAATTTCTTGAGCAAAACAATTTGCTTGTACGTTTTTCACCAAACACATTAATGATTTAAATAACTCGGGGCTAGTTAAGTTGCCCTTGCTTGGTTGCAAAGAATTTTTTGCATTTCTAACGAAACGCACACACCACCCGATGACTCGTTGAAGTCGGGTAAATGAAGAACAGTTGTTGATTATAGGTAAAACTTCTTGACCTTGCACCACAAGACACAATGGATCTGTTGGAGTTTTCTTGAACTCTCGTTGGTATAGCTCATTATCGTTGATATCACTGAAAACACAAGGAGAAACTACTGAATGATCTTGTAAGAACGACGGACCAAACCACCACAAATTACAATCTTGGATGTTTTCTGGATCTATCCCTCTAGAGATAATATCTGCGGGATTTTCCTTGGATGGGACGTGTTGCCAGGCACTAACTTCTGTGAGATTTTGAATTGCATTTACTCGGTTTCTCACAAAAGGCTTGAGTACCGAAGGGTCCTTTTGTATCCATGCAAGGACAATGGCAGAGTCGGTCCATAGTACAGTACTATGGAATGAAATTTTCATCGATGTGATGGTTTTTTGTGCTAACTTGGCAAGAAGCACAGCGGCACACAACTCAAGCCGGGGTATTGTTACCGACTTCAGAGGTGCGATTCTTGATTTTGAACTCAATAAATTTGTAGATATTTCTCCTGAGTTACTGAGACACCTTACATATATTGCTGCACCGTATGCCTTCTCAGAAGCGTCTGCGAAGCCGTGCAGTTCTATTTTAAGAGCATAGTCCAAGAAAATATATCGTGGAATGTTCAGAGTGTTAATAGTTGATAAAAACGTAACAAATCGCTTCTATTGTGATTCCAATTGTATTGGCAAGGAATCATTCCAGTCAAACTTTAACCTCCATAATTCTTGCATTACAAGTTTCGCTTTCGTAACTACAGGCGAAATCAGACCTAAAGGATCGAAAATCCTAGCAGTGGTCGAGAGGACTGATCTTTTCGTAATTTTACACGATTCACAGGTATCTACATTAGCAGATACCGAAAATGCTAAAGAGTCCTTTTGAGGTCTCCACAAAAGTCCTAGGGCCTTTGTTTCATCAGGAATTGTAAGAGAAACATCTCCATCAGAAACTTCCGAATTTGCGAGCAATTCTTTGCAATTGGAGGACCATTTATGCAATTGCATGCCTCCTCCTCTGAAAAGCGCTATAAGTTTTTCCTTAAGCTGTTTAGCAGAATAGATGTCTGCAGCGCCAGTAAGTAGGTCATCCATATATGTCACAACTAACAGCTGAGGCAGCCAATGGATAATTGTGTCCATCATCCATTACTAATTGTTTAAGCACTCGTTGTGCCAGGTAGGGAGCACATGCTGTGCCGTACACAACCCTATTCATTTTATACGTTTTGATAGAGTCATCGATGCTCTCTTTCCAAACGATTCGCAACAGATCTCTTTGAGATTAATCTATGAATATCATACGAAACATTTTTTTGATATCCGAAATCAAACCGATTCTATTTTTTCTGAATCTCAATAATATCGCAAATAACTCGTCCTGAATGACTCCTCCATTAGCTAAAATAGAGTTCAACGACTCACCAGTCGAAGTAGCACAGGACGCATCGACAACAGTCCTAAGCGGTGTGGATTTGGAATCGGGACGTAAAACACCATGATGTGGCATGTAATATGCAACTGTCGGTTCCGACGCTTCGAACACTTGTTCCATATGTCCCATATCCAAATATTCATGAATAAAGTTTCGATACAACTGTTGAAGATTTGTATTGGCTTCTAATTTTCGCCATAACGAATTTAATCGACGAATAGCCGTTTGCTTGGATTCGCCGAGACAGCTAGGTTCCTTTAAAAAGGCCATTTGAACAATATAATGTCCCGTTTGATCTCTCCGATGATTATTCAAGAAATGATCTTCACACAACTTGGTTTGTGAATTTAAATTAAGAGATTCATCTTCCAACGATTCTAACTGCCAAAATTTAGAAATTAAATTTTCTAACCCTTCTTGCTCGGAAAGAAGAAAGCAATGCAGTTTATCATCAGCTGTCGGTAGACCTCCAGTAACTATGTAATTAAAGACCGAATTTTGCAGAGTGATTGAATCATTTATTTTGATTTTATCTGCCTTAATAATTTTAAAGAATACTTGTGCATCCAAGAGCATTGAAATCTTAGCTGGCTTATGAAATGATGGATCTGCTAATTTAATATGCTTCGGCAGAGAAAGTTTTGATATATCTAAATTACAAGAAGGAGTGACTGATGATATTTTAGGAACAACCAAAAACTTTAAGCTTTCATTGAATGAATTATCTTTATTTGAAATAATAGCATTTGTTTCATATTTTATATCTTGCGCGAGCCCATTAATGCCAGAAACAGAAGAATGTATCCGATTTCTTTTTAAACCCAAACTTATCGCGCAATCGCTCGAAATAAAATTTGTTTCTGAAGCACTGTCCAGAATTATTCGAACTGGCAATCCATTCCATCCATGGCCATACTCATTAAATATTTCATCGGCTTTGAATTCTTTTTATCCGTTGAACGCAAAGCAAAGCATTGCTCAAAGTTGACCTTGGGAGCAGTATCAATAAATGCTTCGGCCGTGGACGGAATTGATACATCTGTTTTGTCTCGATGAAATTTAGTATTATGGAAAGAACTGCAAATCTGACAACGAGATTTAGAAGTACACGATTTAGATGGATGAAAATTGAAACAATTTGTGCAAATGTTATGCTTCTTACAAAGTTCATATCTCTCCAAAGGGGAATGATTTAAAAACATCTCACAATTATACACAGAATGTTTCTTGAATTGGTTACAGATGACGCATGCTTTCTGACCTTGATTAGGATTTGATTCAACGACAGTCGATGTTTTATTTTTATCTTTATTCAAAAAAGATTTCCAGGGAGAATTATTTACACCGGAAGAGCTTTTATTTTTTATCGGAATACTTTTTTCTGCGAAATCTGATTTAATGACCGATTCTAGTTGAATGCATCTTACTTGTAAAAACGAAAGAAAGTCTTGTAAGCTAGGTACCTGGGTCGTCATCAAACTTAATTGGAACAATCTTTGAGATTCCTTATCTATTTTATTATTTAATACATGTAAGATAATTGCATCTGACAAGGAATTTGATTCTAATTTTAGATTTTTCAAAGATCGCATATGATTCCGAACAGTATCGATTAGTGATCTAATTTGAGAGGGATTTTCATTATGCAATTTATTAATCGAAAGTATAGCGGCGATATGTATGTCAACCAAGGCTCTTTTATTTTCATACCTATTTTCCAACGCCTTTAGAAGGGAATCAAAGTTATCTTGAACGCTTTGTATTAAAGCCGCTTCATTTTTAAGAGCACTTTTTAGATACATAAGTTTTTGAGATTCATTTAAAGAATCATTATTTCCGATAATACTCATAAATTGTGTTTTAAAATTTTCGAATTCTTGGAACTTTCCACTAAACGTGGGTAACGGAAGATCTGGCAATTTTATATGGCTTTTTGGAGACAATTTAGCGTTTTCTGTTTTCTGCTCTTCATATTTCGATAAAAATACAAGGATGCTTACCTTGAATTTTTCTGCATCTTCTTCCATATCGCTTAGAATCTCCAATGAATTATTCAATTCTACCTTATCTGGAAGAGAACAATATTCGTTTTGGAGGTTATCCAGTTCTTTAAGTATATCGTTTATACTGTTCAGTTTTGATGTTAATTCGATACAATCCTTGGTTTCGTCTACATATTGGAACGAATTAACGAACTGTTCGATTTTTTTCAGCTTATTTTTGTAAGCCGTTTGCTTACGATTAAGTTCTGTTATCATCATGACGAGAAGCAATTTATTCCTTCAAACAAAATGTATTATTCCTTTTCAAAGGAATCGCTTTGATTGGTAGGAACGTTTATTGTGGACTGACGAAAGTCTGAACAAGCGCTGCTTCAAAACGAAACGAAATTACTTCTTAACAAAGAATTTATCCATAGGCAAGTATGATTCAACTCCGGCTCGACGGACCAATATCTCCGTCCAAAACTCATGGAGAGCAGTGGAGTGGAATTCGTATTTTAATGTCCGTCGAATAAGAAAGTGGAAGCATAGTCCTTGTTCACGATCACAACATTTATTATACGATCACACACACAGAACTATATACATGGTTTCTAACAAGCAAGAGACAAGACTCGTGAGTAGTAAGGTGCGCGTCGGCGCGCTCACATATTATGGCAACCATTGATCGCCAAGATGCCAATTTACAGTTCAAAGGCGCTAACAAATGCCTTGGCACTGAATTAGAACTCACACCAAAACCAGATATCGCATGAGTGTTTTGATATATTTTGTAACTTGACAGAAACAATTTTTTTAATCTTGAATATTTTCATCTTTTTAGTTATAAATATATTTCATTATTCATTGTTATTTACATTGATGAGGAATCGTGTAATCATTTGTTATCAAATTCAACACCAGATGGCGCCCCTTTTATTGAACCAAATCAAGATAAGTTAAGTGATTGGTTGATAATCCATGCGTAAGAAAGTATTATTTGGAATTGTCATCATGCAGAAAATAACTGAACAGAATTTCAAAACTTTAGCGTATCAAGAAATGAGGTAAAAATTAATTACAAAATTTCATCATTACAGAAATGAAATATACAACAGTCAACAGGCAGTTTAATTTAATCCATATCCCTGAAGAAAGTTTAATCACTAATATTAATGTTGTAGTACTGTGTGAATTCGACTTCTGAAATTTGCTCCCTACCTTTGACGATGTGGAGGAAAGCGAGAGGGGCAAGCAGTCCATTCACGTCCATTGCTATTTTCATTCCTCTGTTGTGTCGGACACGAATAATAATCCAACCTTAGAACTTTTAGCTTTGCTCACTGTAAAATTCACATTCTCATAACACAAACAAATATAAAGACATTATGACTAATTTAGATTTACCAGCCCAGATATAATAATCCAGACTTTATATTAAAGAAACGAGAGATTTTATTGACATTCGTGACGTTCGTTCAAATTAAAAAATTTTTATAGAAAGTTCTTTAACATTCAAAGTGGTGTAAATTCTTTTATAAATTTTCGAGCCTGAATACATAAATATACAATATGTTGTCTCATTTTGTCTCGCATTTGCTTCTGTTCTATTATGCTTTTTCTTCTACTTTCATGTTGGGCAGGACGAGAGCGTATGTGAAAATGAAATTTACGAAAATAAATAGAGTTAAGTAGATGCGAATTACAACAGATTTGATAGTATATTGCATTAATAATTCGTGGAAATAGTTTCTTGACAAGAGAAAAGTAGCATGTGTTTAAATCTCAATCTTAAAAGAAATATCTATAAACAGTAGACGAAAAGTGTATACTGTACAAAAAATAGTTGTTCAAACTTGTATTTTTCATCGAAGGAATCCGCCTGTTGCATATAAGTACAGTATTTGGTTTTTACTTTAGGTGAAATATGAAATCGGAAGAAGTGTGATTTGATTGACAATAATTTTCATAAAAAAATTTAGAATATATTTTAAACTTCAATTCGTTAGTGAAAAAACATTATTTGAATGTAAGTTATAAATTAATTATCGTCTTTTAATGCATTCGAAATGTGAAGTGTTAGCAAAAGACAGAAGAAAATTAATATATATATATGCCATAGTAATGACTTTTTATTATAAAAACATGACATCTGATTTTCTATGCAAATAAATATAGCATAACAGAAGACAATATTAATTTCAATACAATGATCTTTCCAGAAAATTTATTAGATTAAAAATTACTCAATTCAGGGAATAAAATAATTACAATATAAAAATAAATTAATTTCATTTATAATAACTCAAAGTGCATTAGAAACCATATTTTCGACATTATTTTGACCATAAATAAAATATCTTATTTTCCCAAACGTGTTTCCAAAAGTTTTGAAAAGTGTTCTATTCATTGAATCAATCTAATTTAGCCGAAAGTAACATAAACAAAGTTGAATTGAATTTAATTGCGGTTTCCTTCACTTCAATCTCCTTTTTGACATTTTATTCAAAAAATTATAGCTTTAAGAAAGTTAAACAATATTATGCAACTTTCATTTTTGTTACAATCCAAAAGAAGAAAGATATAATTAAAAAGAAGCATGAAAAATTTCATTAATGCTCTTGTAAATTATGTAAGTAGAGTTAGACAAGTACGGAAATTTCATATAATGTACTCCACGGAAATATTATTTTATAAAAATTCATTTAATTTCAAAAACAAACTTCATTTACTAAAACTCATTAAATCAGAAAAATATTTAATAATCCATTACAGTTTAAAGCACTAAGAGAATAAATAAATATTTTTCCGATTAAAAAGATTATTATTAAAAAGAAACTTTTTTATTATCTCTTGAACTCTTCTATCTATAAGTTCTTCTATGTATTAAGAAGGTAAAAATAATGAGGATTGGCGAAGAAAAGTTCCAATTGCTGTTAAATAATCTTACAGAATTCCATTAAAAGTGAGCAATAAAAATCGAAAAATCGTGATTAGATATTTACACAGAAAGTTAAACTCCTACAGATTAATTTTTTATGATTAATTAAATCTCAAAGATAATTTAAGTCAGTTTAGTTTATTTCAATTTTTAAAATGTTTCAATTGGAGGAGAAATCAGTTTGAGAAACAGAGATATTCTGAAACATGTTATCAAATCTAGATTTCGCATTTCTGAAAATCTAAATAAATGATTGATATATTAATGTAAAGATTTATTAAATATTCTATAATTTCTATGAAATGCTCTTACTCAATTCTGTTAATAGTGAGCACTAATAAACGAATGTAAGCTTAGGTAAAAGTACAGAATGCTAAACTCCTTTTATTTTTCATAATTAATTAAATCTAAATTATAATTTTAGTGAGTTTGGTTTATTTGAGTTTTTAAAATGTTTCAAGTGGAGGAGAAATCTGTTTTAGAAACAGAGATATTCTGAAACATGTTATCAAATCTGGATTTTGCATTTTCTGAAAATTTAAGAAAAAGATTGATATATTAATGAAAAGATTTATTAATAGCTTCTTATAAATATTCTAAATAATTTATTTTTCGACTGATTTTAAAGGAGTTTTTTGTTAGAATCGAAATATTTCCTGTTCAAACACAGTTTTCATTATTTTACTGCTCTAAAAATATTTTTTTCTTTATTTCAATGAAATGATGCTAAATAGCTATTCAACTATTAGAAAGGAAAATTTAATTACTTGTTTAAAATAGCAGCAAAAAACCAATGCATATTTATATTTATTTAAAATGTAATATTACAGTTAAATATCATTTTCTATTTACAATTTATGAATTACTATTTACTTATCATATCTGTTGAGCGCTCACTATTATTATTGCGAAGTTCTATCTAAATTCAGGCAATACTACGAATTTGGGTGCTCGAAATTTTAGTTTAATTACTATTTCCTTTTCGTAAAATAAAATAAGTACTGTGTTTTTCAGTGTCTCTTTTATCTATATAGCTGTTTTCCATTTTATTTGTTTTAATTATTGTCTATTGTTGTAATTATTTTTTCTACCATTGTTTCAATGTTGCCTCCATCTTATTTTTTTATTATTGTTCGCTATTTGTTTTCAGATTGCTGTTTTCTATTGCATTTTTGATTGTTGTCTATTATTTTAGTTGCTTCAATGGTTCTTTAGTCCTTTGTTCCATTGATGGATAAAGTTTCTATTTTGGTTGTTGATAGCTATTCTGTTTGTTTCTATTAGTCTCTGATGATTAGCTCGTAGAATGTCGATCACAATTCTACTACTTATGTCTAAAATTAAAAGTCTCATAATTCATAAAAGATCTAATATATTTTTTAAACACTTCAAATATTGAAGAATTAGAAATATGACATCAAGAAAAGACTAATAGTATTAAACTTTCTTAAGATTTATTTTAAACTGATGGAAACATATTATTGATGTCTCTACATCAAATGATTTTTTTACAATATAATTATAGCATTTTCGCAGAACAGAAAAATATAAGTTTATCATCTTCTCGCTTTCCTAACCCATCTGTAACTCGTTTAGTTTCAAATATCTCTTTTCTTAAATGTTAAACCACGGTGATTATTTTTGAAACTTATTCGGAATGTTGCTACAGTCAAATTATTAGTATTAAAATTATGAATTCAGAGAAATTGTTACGGTCCTGCCGACAAACGACCCACCTGCTCGAAGTAAATGAAACAAATCGAGAAACGCCCAAAAGAAAAAAATATCCCAGATTTTCCAAGCTATGAAGTAGCACGGGATTAATAAAAGCACTTTAGGATATTCAATTAGGCATATCGTGTTTAATTCGATTAAAAGTAAGGAAAATTTGTCGACACATATGTATGCTAATCCGGAACACCAAACTAGAAAAAGAAATCACATATCCGATTTAACGTCTGTTTGCTATTATTTGTAAAACTCAAAGACTGAATATGAAATAAATTTTAAAGTAATAAGCAAAAGGGAAGGTTCATGGAACATTTTTTCTTTATATTTTTATTTCATGCTTGGCTTTATTGGCTGTTACAAAGGTGGATAAAAAATTATCTCTTTTCATGGTGAGATTACACAATTCTCCAGTTCGCGCATGCAGCGAGAAGTGATATCACGAATAAAATTTTTATTTCTAAAACAGCGCAAATTATATTTGATCGCAAAACTGTTATTTAATCTTTTGAGGAATGGCGGTCTGAAGTTATCTCATTTTAAATTTCTAACACATAAGTGGGTTGCAGTTTTAGACTTACGATGTGCTATATTCTTCATCATGATTGGACTTTCAAACTTATTTTTGAACAAAAGAAATTAGGTTTTAATATCTATTAAACATATAAATCCCGCTTTCAAGTTTCATATAAAAACGAATTTAGCAAAATTATTGAAATGTTGTAAATTAAATAAGCTGTGATAAAGTATCAGAACTCTGAATTATGACAAGTTTCACGCAATTAATCATGAATTTATTTTAAAAATATATTATCAAGTAAATGTTTTATAGACAAAGAAAATAATTTCGACAATAATAATGTTGAATGTATGATTTTAGATTTTTGAAAAGCTAAAGCAATTATTTACTTTTTCATATAAAACTTTAAAAAATGATAGTTTATAACTTAAACTAATAGCAAAAGGTAATATACAGAAACAGAAGGCGTATACTCCACTCGAATTTCTCGTTATATTCCACTGTATGGTGCAGTTAGGCCGTGGCTTTTGCGGAAAATAAACAAATCGAATATGAATTTTGCCACATTAATTCCTTCAATCGCCATTATTCCAACATTTAATACTGATCTTACTGACTGGCTTTATATTAAAGAAATCAGGTGTCTAGAGCTTCTAAAAGAACGTGACGATTCCATTCCTTTTATTAGGAGCAAAAATTATCTCCAGGTTTGGAGGCAATGTAATTCTCACTCTAAGTCCCCTTTCACATTATACGGTTTAACCGTTACGGCAATAATGCATTAGGCCGCCTTTTGCTGGTAAACTGAAGAAATGAGTGGGAGCTTTATTTTAGCCGATCGCGGTTTGAGTCCGTTTGTAGGGGTTTAATCCAGCCGCGTGCGCAACTGAATAGAACGGCGCCGGTACGACTTCGTCTTAGTAGTAATGCATGAAAATATGCTGACGCTTTCACACTGCGGGAATTTCATCCGGCTGCCGTCCGTCATCTTCACAAGGTCACTTGTTCTTTTTGCCTTCTCGAAGCTTTTGCAGTTAATTAATGATTCTATTATTTTTATAGAATGCTTCAAAATTTAATTTTACTATTGTCTTTGTCATTTTTAATTGATTTCATTGTTATTATAGAACCCACTTTCATTTAATTTGAGTGTTGACTGTGTAATTTTTTAATGTTTTCGTTATTTTTTCCTATTTAAAATTTAGCTATTTTATTTCGAAATATGCTAATGCTAACGAATCTTATGTATTTTTATATTGTGTACGATTAGGGCCGTCTCTTAAGATTTTACAGTGTTTGCCGCTCCATAAGCACCCTAACTAAGAAACTGGGTGTTATGGCCCAAACAAAATACCTAGCTAAAAAATAATTTAGGAGCATCATAATGTTTTGATAACATTATATTCTCCTAGGTTATTTTATTAACTAGGTTCTATACCATATTATAACATATAAAATTGTATAACATATTTAAAATTACAATTGAATAAATTTTTTTGGTTCAAAATCAGTATAAAAAGTTTTTATGATCCCTTGGATTAATAGCGCCCTGTTCTTCTCCTAATTTACCTTTTGGATAAGACGGCCATGTATAAGGTATCGGAAACG
This sequence comes from Araneus ventricosus, assembly GCA_013235015.1. Taxonomy (NCBI): domain Eukaryota; kingdom Metazoa; phylum Arthropoda; class Arachnida; order Araneae; family Araneidae; genus Araneus; species Araneus ventricosus. The sequence continues at coordinate 70,590 of BGPR01002355.1, read as the reverse complement.
AATTATATGCTATTTCATGCGAATTAATAAAAATCTGGATAGCAGTGTCTAATAATCATGACTGAATTCTAAGATAACAACATATGTTTTATTTCTGAAGTCGTAATTTCAAGAAATTTTTTACCTTTCATAAGTAATTCCGACATTCTTATAGAATTCTTCAGTATTTTGAACTCTTTATGGAGATTCGATTAAAGTTTCTGTTTTTTTTATGATTTTATTTGAAAATTTAATTAATAAATATAACATGATATTGCACATGAGTGTACTTTAAATAATTGAGAAGATATAGTCAAAACCTATCTCAATATAAAGAGATGTTTGGTGAGTGATTTATACTTTAAATACTTACACACAGGATTTTTAAAATATTGTTCATAAACACACAGAAATTTCCCTGCTATGTTTATACAAACACAATGAAAAACATGCAAAATCAAAGCATTGCGTTATAGTTTTTTTTCAATGCGTGGTATCTTACATATAATTTTCAAGAAAAAGGTATACTATTTTAACGTCATAAAAAGTAATTAAAGCATATCTGATTATTTACCACGTTAAATGATTTTAAAGCTGTGATATTTCGAAGGGGATTTTCATAACATTTGTTTGCAATGGGTTGCTTAGTTTTTTAAATCCTGCGCGCAAATGAAATCCATGTTCCACAACTTATGTATAATCGATTTGCATAATATATTATTAATATATACATTTGCAATGCTTAAAATTATTACACTGACTTTAAAATCCATATCTCGGGAGGAACTAATTTTACGTAATTATTGTAAAAAAAAAATCTAAGTTTTTGCTAAGTAATAAATAGACGAACTTTCGCTATTACTTTTCCGTTGTTAAAAGGTCATATAACACTTTATGTTTTAAACACAAACGATTAAGATTTAAAAATAAGTGTCAGTTACTTGCGATTTTGTTTAGTTATATAAACTTCCCGTTTTGAAGCAACACGAGGGCTATTTTAGGACGGAACTCGTCATTTTGAACCGCGATCACATGACTAGGACGACACATGAGCTGGCGCCCCCTCTCCAAACTTTCGTCTCACAGCAGAAGGGAGGCCGTTTCACCCCTACTTATGATTTAACAGGCAACACAATTACTTCAGAGTCACATCTACCATTTTTGTCGGTTGAATGCAGTGCCAAATGTTAGTATTTTGCCGCAGAGTATAATTTTTCATTCGGTTGTGGAATTCACCAAAAGATGCTACAGACATTCCGACATTCATCTGCACGTTGTTCTTCCAAAAGTGAGGCGATTATAGTCTCGTTTCTTTTCATTGATGGGTGCAAGACCATATTGCTGCTATTTGCTTCCGATCCATACTGAAACAGTTATGAAATTAGAAACCGCACTCAAATACTGACGGCTCAAATCGTCAAGTATGAAAGCGAATATGACACAGCAAAAAAATAAACAACTTTGCGCCGTAAAGGTTAAACTGCATAATGTGAAAGGGGCCTAACCAGGTTCAGAGAGTTAAAATTATAGTTGGCGAAATTTGAAATTTTTTTATAGCATGTTCTGCAATATTAAAAGTGGTACAGTTTTTTTTTTATAAATTTTCGAGCCTTAGAAAAGAAATACGCAAAATGATGTGTCATTTTTTCTCTTCTTCCTCTGATGCTGTACTTTTTCTACAACTTTCATTTTGGGCAAGTCAAAAGGCACTAAGAAAATGAAATTTACGGCATTAAAATCCGTTAAGAGGATGCGAATTAAAACAGATCTGATGAAGATAATCTATTTGTAAAATATTAATATATTGTATCGTCACCAGGGCAGAAAATAATTGCACAGAATTTTAAAAGAGCCTTTCAAGACATGAAGGAAACATTTACTACAAAAAAATGAAATTTTCAACAGTCAACAGGTTGTTTAATGGAGCCCATATCCCTCAAAGAGAGTCTAATAATTAATTTCACAAATTTCTTTCTCTTCCATTCTTATTCTCATTCCTCTGCTGTGGCGGACCCGGCTAATAATCCAACCTTAGAACTTTTAGCTTCGCGCACTGTAATATTCATGCTCTCATAACACATCCACATCTCACGACAATAAGACTAGATTTCGAATTACCAGCCAAGATATAATAATCCGGGCTTTATATTAAAGACGAGTTGATGATCCATACCCATGAATTAATGATTCCATTTGAATTTTCTTATAGAAAGTTCTACAAAATTAAAAGTGGTTCAACTTGTTTTTTAAATTTTCGAGCTTTAATACAGAAGCACGCAAAATAATGTTTCTTGTATTTTTCTCTTTTATTATTCTTTTTCTTCTCTTGCCGTACTTTTTCTTCCACTTTCATGTTGGGCAGGCCGATAGGATCTGGGAAAGTGAAATTTACAGCAATAAAACACGTAAAGTAGAAGCGAATTAAAGCAGATCTGATGGTAAGATTTCATTAATGATTCGTAGAAACAGTGTCTGAGCATGAGAAAAGTAACGTGTGTATAACTACGTATTTTTAAATCTCAATCTTGAAAGAAATATCTCTCGACAGCAGAAGAAAAGGTATTTTGCCATTTAAAATATACAGCTTAAATTGCCATTTCCTGTTTCGGTTTATAAGCAAAAATAAATCTTTTCCCTAAACTTGAATTATTTAAATATACTTTCTATTATAATTAATATCCCGAATGATATCCTTGGATATTTCACCAGAAATTGACTATAAATCACATCGCATGCGAATCGCATTGCATTACAAATGTTTCAGTAATTTATAGACTTTCTTAATACTTTTGTACCATAGAAATCAATCAATTTATACGTCTTTCAACTGACAGATATAAAACGATGCATAAAAAAAACGACGTATAATAGACATTTTAATAATTACCTCAAATTTAAAGGTACCTTTGCAAATCCATTTAAAAATAATTATTATTTTTGCATTTGTGCATTTTTTGCATATCTAGAGCTCTAATTATATATTTCTTAGTTTATTCTATTTATGTGGATACATGATCATTTCTTTGTTTGTTTGTTTCGGAGTTTGGTGGCACTAGAACCAAATTTGGCTATGCTGAATAATGAGTATGCGCGTTGGCCTTTACTTCCCGATATCTAGGAAAACTCCCCTTCCCTTTTAATAGGTACGTAAAAATAATGACCTAGGTAGAAAATTTCTGACTTTTATTGAAACGGGACAAAGACATACTAGGGGAATTCAGAAAGTAAGTTACGCTTGAACGACGTAGATAAAAACCTGTTATTGAGAAGTGCTCCACAATGCAATGTGACACACATACACCACACTATTCCTCTACATAATCTGCCAGTCTCTGCAGAAATTTGTCGGAACGTTGCACTACTTGTTCGATGCCCTGACCATAGAAAATCGTTAATTCGTCCTGTAGCCACCTTAGAACATCTGTCTGAAAATGGCCATCACTGGAAAGTATCATTCCACCCAAATTTTCTTTGACACCGCAGAACATTTAAAAGTTGCAAAGCGGACTAAGAAGAGATATTCCCATATCCTGTGCAGTGTGTGCGACTTTCACTCTGCCATTTCTGAGAATAATGTCTTCATGTCCTACGCACCATGTCGTATGTATTTGCTCACCGTTGTTGGCCTTCCTTGCCTTTCCGCAACGATTAAGTCTGTGCGACCTTCTTCTTCAAAATGCTGGCACCATTTCTCAATGGCTGGACGTAGCATTACATGTGGAACATACACTGCCGATACCTCACTATGAATCTCGTGAAACTTTCTGCCCACAAAAAAATGTACTGTTCCACGTTAGTAAGTTTCCAGCTGGTACACCATTTCTCTCCCGTACTACGGAGCAACGATTGCCACTATCCGAATGAAACTGCTACCGTTGGAAGCCGTGGCACTCAATTATCGTCGGCGCAAGCTTCGGTCTTCTTTCGTCATGCTGCCATCCGTGGGAGAACAAGTGTAACTTTCTTTTTGAACGTCCCTTGTATAACTGAATCTGTGCTTCCTTTGTATCCTATGAACGAAATACTTTGTCTTTAAAATCGTTACGAACGAATTGGGACTATAATGAAACGACACATAAATCTATACGGCGTATAATTGGGAATTGTATAAACGTTGCTTTAATGTATGTGAAGGCAATACGCGGGAAATTTTGGATGGCAAAATAAAAATTCATCGCTCTATCTCTAGGAGCGTTCAGAAAGTAAGTTACAATTGAACGATGTAGATAAAAAACACATTATTAAGAAGCGCGCTACAATACAATAAGACACACGTACACCACACTATTTCTCTACATAATCTCCCAGTCTCTGCAGATATTTGTCGGAACGTTGCATTACTCGTTCGATGCCCTGACGATAGAAAATCGTTCCTTGGTCCTGTAAACAGCTTAGAACAACTGTCTGAACCTGGTCATCGCTAGAAAATAGTCTTTCACTCAAATGTTCTTTGAACTTGAGAACACTTGAAAGTCGCAGTGCGGACTACCAACGGATATTCCCAAATCCTGTGCAGTTTGTGCGACACTCACTCTGCCATTGCTGAGAATAATGCTTGTTAAGTTTCAGTCTTGTTTCGTCAAGCTGACATCCGTGGGGGAACACGTGTAACTTACTTTTTGAAAGTCCGTTGTATAACTGACTCTTTGCGTCCTTTGTATCCTTAAAGGACATACTTTGTCATTAAAATGGTTACGAATGAATTTTGAGTATGATGAAACGACGCATAACTCTGAAAGACTTATAAGATATTACACGTTCAAGTCGGTATCTGCGCGGTTGTGTTTCTGAATAGCTCCCGGGTTGGGCTCATCATATTGGTAGTCACTCTTTTTCTGGTTTTGAATTGAACTGATATTGATTGCAGAAGCATTCCGCTGCTGCAAAACGGTGAAATCCCGAAGATAACCTGACTGAATCTTGTTTTATTGTGATTAGAAGATTTCGGGCTCTTCCCTCTTGTTGGGATGTTTGCCATGTTTAAAGCGTGCGCAGAGTTTGAACTGTGTATCGTTCTGTGAACGAGGTCCTTTTACTTTTTTGCCACAGGCAACATACGGCCAATTTGGGATTAAAAAATAAAAATTTATCGCTTGATCTCGAAAATAAAAGATGGCTAAAGATATGACTGATGAACTTTAACGAGGATATTAATCAATGAATTAAGAATGTCTTTCTGATATTTTCTATTCATAATTATGTGGGCGGAATGCCTTATCACTCTTCTTTGAAATTTACTCTTCCTTAGATTTCGGAAAGAAAGGGCATTTTTTGATATATCCTTCATCATTTCACATCTCTCGTAGATTTTCGAAGTGAAGAAAATTTTATTTGTCCAAGTATAAAAAAGAAAAGATCTAAGTCTATTAAAGCATGGGAAAAGAGAAAAAATGATGATATTGAAAAAAAATTAAATGATGAATGAAGTTTTTGAAAATTAAACTGATTATAAACAGTTGATAACAGTGTCATACATATTCTCTGCCTATATATTAACACGAATTATTCATCTCTTATTTTACATGAATTGTTTCATATTTTGAAAGACTGAATACTGTCATCGACTTTTCAATGATTTTCTGGTGTGGTAGATATTTGGAATTCTATGCAACAGTCCATTTTCAATGAAAATACTTTATTTTCATAGCGCCACCTTGTAGTGATGTCGATAAAATTTAATTAAAAAAATTTATTATATTTATAACAATAAATTTAATCTAGCGACCAGTGGCAGCTCGCGTTTCATAATCTTGGGGTGCTTGGGGGTGCTGTGACTTTTAATCCTTCACTGTGCAGTGATGCAAGTTTGTAAAACTTACATTTTTTGTCTTTTTCCATTAACTTTCTGTAGATACATATTCAATGAATAAACTTATAACATTCGTTCTCTTCTGAGAAATAAGTATTTTAAAAAATTATTTTTATTAAAAAATTTTAATTCAAATTTTTTCCCATTTCCTTTCCTATATTCCCTACTACATTTATAAAGATTCACACAGCTGCAGCTGAACAATAAAATGTCGATATAAAATAATTTTCTTAGGAATTAATAAGAAATAATAATGTTATGGCGTATCTTCATATAAAAATAAGAATAAGTGAATATTATTTGTTAGCTTATTTAAAAGTTACTTAAAAATATATCCTATTCTTCTCGTTTTGTTCCCAGAGAAAATATTAAAAACACTGACCTTGATGCTTGCATAACTATCAAAAAACTCTTACTCTTTGAAAACAAAACAGGTACCTATAACATATGCCGATTCATATTATGTGCGACAGAAAATATTTTATTATTTTTTTAATGTTATAAGTCAGCCTTAAAGTTTTGATGTAGTATGCAAATATTACTTGCAAAGAAGACGAGATTCCTTGATTAATTATAAGCGGTATTGGAAGTTTAACATATTTATGGTCAGTTTTCATTTAACAAGGACCGTCATTGCCAAAAATTCTTCTACCCATTAAAGCTTTGTTACGCACGTCTTTTACGTTTAGCTTACGTCTTTCGCATTTGAATTTCAATTTTATGATTGATCAAAAATCTGACCCCCTTAAATCTGTTCAAAATTTTAATTTAATTACTAGACGATTAATTCAGATCTTTTGATAATTTGCGTACAGGCATATTCATATTCTTTAAACTGTTCTTTTCGTGATTTTATTATTTCAGTAAATTCCGGTCCAACTCTCGACGTTTTATCTTTATCATTTTCACGCAATTAATTTTTATATTTGCAAAATAAATCATTATTTAATAAGTTGATTTCTTTTTCGACATCGTATCAAAAATTTCTGCAAGATCATAGATTTCTAATTACATCTGAAATTGTAAAAAAGAATGAATCACTACATTCCATAAATGAAAAAATTAGTCCGATACCAAAAAATTTAAAAAATGTTTAATTAAAGCATGAAATTTCAGAGTAATGACGAGTTGTATCTTCTAAATGGTTCTTTCACTGTCTGGGAACGGGAAACCAGAAAACCTTTTTTCTTTAAAAATAATTCTAAAGATCTTAGCGTTTGTAGTCAGAAAATTTTTTTGCATTTGTAGACTCGTATTATTAAGTTGTCTCATTTAAAAGAGATAATTTTCCTTGAGAATGTGATCTATGATATATATATATATATATATATCTGGCAAACAGATTATATCACTAATAGCAAATAAATGTCGCTATGTAGTGTTGCAATAGAATATTCAACGAAACAATCCCTACTAATAATAATGGAGAATGTGTGTGTGTCTGTGATTTTATCTTTTTCTGGCATTCCTCTTTTTTAACAAGAACATTTAAAAATTTCATAGATGAATTTGTGCTCCTGGAATATTTTTCTGATGTATTGGGGCAGTCGAAAGAATTCCATCTCTATTATGAGCCATATTAATACTTTACACCACCAAGGGTAATTTTTGTGACTTAAGATGCAATGAATAACAAATAGATCATTTTCTGTTATAGTATATTTCAAAATTGCTAAATATTATGGTTAAAAATGATGTCAAATTGTAGGATAAATATACAAAAGATGTTTGCTGCGAAGTTTCTAATACAATTATTAAAGTGGAGTTTGATAAATTTAGATTCGCTCACTTTAAATAGTGTAAAACTGAAATTAACGAAAATCACAATTAAGAATTTCATGAACGATTATTACTAAATTTTAGACAGACTAAATATGTTAACTTAATAATAGTATAATAATTCCATTGTTTTTAGATTTAAAGAATTTTTCAAAATATTGGGTGGGTCAATCTAACGGCAAACTTATAAGTCTGCTTGTTGGAGCACGAATGATAAGATCAGACTTCTGAATGCGGAACGTTTCATAGGTAAAGACATCATTCCTAACTTTACCAAGTCCAAAATTTGAACTCGATAATTTGAAAAAAATATAAAAAACTAAAATTAAAATAAATTGTCTAAAATTTAAATATTGTTTCTTTATTAGCACAAGGTATTTTACGGTATCTCCACGATATTGCTACGATACTCTGAAAGCCACGCATCATACAGATATCGTATGGATAATGATGGGCATCTTATGAAAAAAGGGTTTGAACTTTTATCAGTGAAATAAATGGAAATATATATACATTCTCGACATCGCATCCAAAAGAACTCTCTGATTGGGTATGATGATATCATTCCTGAGAATTAATAATCATGATCATGATAATAAACTTTTTTTCGTTTGTTTTTAAAATATGTTTGGCAGAAAAACTGCGTCTGACTTTGGGAAATAAAATTTAAAATAAACCACTATCGTATTTTCAGCATTTACTTTTATTATAAGCACGCTCATTGTCAATGAGACCTCGTTGCTTTCGGTACACGGAGTATAGAAAGAGAAATTTCTGTAATTGTCAAAAGATCAAAATCCAGATTTTGATGAATTTCCACGTTTTAGGACTTCTTGAATCCGAAAAAGACATTTACGCAATTATTTTTACTATGCACAATATCTCAGAAACGAGATGAGCTGAGCAAATGAATTTTCTTATGTTTTCTTTAAACCAGAATTCTAGATTTGTATAAATTTTTGGACGAAATCCCTCTGCGGAAGGGCTGTCTGTCCATTCACCATTTTGCATGTGAATACGATTAAACAAACAAAAAAAACGGGATACGTGCATGGAATTTTGCATTCGGTTTTAACACAGAAATGTTAGGTTCGGATTGCATTTTAAACGAAATCCCCGATAGGGGAGATTGCCTGATTAGTTTTTCTTTTCGTATTCTTGAGTGCGATGACTCTAAACCACTCCACGCTACATGCGTGAACTGTGGCATTGGATTATCACACCATAAAAGGAGATTTATTTTTTCATTATCGGGAATTAATGTTGCAAAATTGATATTCGATTCGTTTCATGTTCGTAAATAGACAAACCTTTAACGCAAAACACATTTGAAATTAAGGAGAAATTCGAGTGGAGAATACACCTGCTGTTTCTGCACATTTCCTTTGGTAAGTAATAAATTTTAAGTTAGTTAGTTTAAGTAATAAATTTTCTTTTTTAAAAAAAGTTTTATATGAAACATTAAATAATGTGTTTAGTTTTTCCAATTAAAAAATTTAAAATCTTACATTCAAAATTATTATTTTCGAAACTATTTTCTTTATCTGCAAAACATTTATTTCATGATTTATTTTCCAAATAAATTCATGTTTTATTGTTTGAAACTTGTCATAATTCAGACTTCTGAAATTATATCGTACTTGATTTAATTCATGACATTTCAAATAATTTGCTGAATTCTTATTTATATGAAATTTGAAACTGGGATATGTATGTTGATTACAAACTAAACTATCAATTATTTTATTCAAAAAATAAGCCAGAGAATCCAATCATAATTCGGAATTTAGCCCATCTTAAGTCTAAACATGCAACCCACTATTGTTGCAGAACTTTAAAATGCGATGACTTCACAATGCCATTCATCGAAAGATTAAATAATAGTTTTGCCGTCAAATATAAATTACGCCGTTTCAGAAATAAAAAAATTATTCGTATTCCCTTTTACTCCGAAAGAAAATGATAAATAACTCTACGGAACAAATCGCTATATCAAAGAACATGATTTTCATTCGGGTATGATTTTATGCAATATTGTATCATACTTTATTTTTTATCTCCCATTGTAACAGCCGATGAAGCCAAACGTGAAATAAAAATATAAAGAAAAAATGTTCCAAGAATATTCTCTTTTGATTTTTACTTTAAAACTTATTTCATATTAATTTTTGTATTTACGAAGTGACAGCAAGAAAATGTTAAATTTTAAATTCTATTTCTTTTTCTAGTATGGTGTTTCTTATTAGCACACATTCGCGGCGAAAATTTGTGCTTACTTTTAAACACGATATGACAAATTGAATATCCTAAAGAGTTTTAGTTAATCTCATGTTACTTCATATCTTAGAAAATCCGGTATATTTTTCTTGTAGATGTTTTCCGCTTGGTTTCATTTACTTCGAACATTTGGAACATGTCCTGGCAGGACTGTAGAAATTTCTCTGAATTAATAATTTAAATTATTAATAATAATTTCAATACTAATAATTTCATCTTAGAAAGCATTGTGAATAATGTTCAAAATATTCACCTTAATTTAGCATTAAAAAAGTTATTTGAAAATAAACGAGTTATAGACGGTTTATCAAAATTAAAAGAAAATATACTTACATTTTTCTGTGGTGCCAAAATGCTATTAATACAATTTTAAAAAAATATTTGATGTACATGCATCTATAATATATTTCCAACAAATCTAAAATACTCTTAAGAAAATTTAATTTTATTAGTCTTTTCTTGATGTGATATTTCTAATCCTTGATTTAATAAATGTATACGATTTCTTTTTATGATTGATGAGACTTTTGATTTTAGACATAAGTAGTAGAATGGTGATCCATCCATATTCTACGGACAAATCATCAGAGAGCAATAGAAATAAAATCAACTACGAAACAAGAAGCATTATCCGGCAATGGAACATACAAAGGACTAAAGAAATTTAGAAGCAAGTAAAATAATTAACAACCATCAAAAATGAAATAGAAAACAAACAATCTTTAAACAAACAGCAAACAAAAATAAAACAAATATAAAAGAAAGACAGCTTCATATTAAAAGAAAAAATGAATAACAACCTACAATCTACTCATTTTATTTTGCTAAAAGGAAATATTAATAAAACTAAAATTTCAAGCACCCAAATTCGTAGTATAGCTTGAATTTGGAAGGAACTTCGCAATAAAATTGCCGAAAGCTCAACAGATATGGTAAATAAAAGAAAAATTCATAAATTGTAAATATAAAATGAAGTTTAACTGTAATATTAAATTTTAAATAGCTATAAATCTCATTGAATTTTTTTCTGTTATTATTTTTAGATATAATTATATTCACTTCTAGTATTTTAAAAGCTATTTAGCATCATCTTATTAAAGTAAAGAAAAAATATATTTAGAGCAGTAAAATAATAAAAAATGTGTTTCAATAAGTAATATCTCGATTCCAATGAAAATTTCGTTTAAAATCAGTCGAAGAATAAACTATTTAGAATATTTCTAAGAAGTTATAATAAATCTTTACAATAATCTCTCAATCATTCAATTAGAATTTAAGAAAATACGAAATATAGATATGATAACACGTTTTAGAATATCTCTGTTTCTAAAACAGTTTTGTCCTCATCTTGAAACATTTTAAAAACTCAAATAAACCAAACTGACTAAAATTATCCTTGAGATTTGATTAATCATGAAAAATTAAACTTTAGGAGTTTAGCATTCTGTGATTTTATCTAATCTTACATTCGAATTTCAGTGCTCACTATCAACAGAATTCTTTATGATTATTTAACAGCAATTTTAATTTTACGGACTAGAGGAAAACACAACAGCCTCTCCGTTTAACAATCAAGCAACCTCATAATCTCTGAATTACTCGAAAAATATTTCTAATAAAAAGAAAATTCCCCACCTTTCAATTTGGAACATAAGGAGAAAAAAAAGAAACAGGAATCATTTTCATTAAAAATATAAATAACCTAACGCAAAAATTATATGCAATAGAAAAGTTGTGTTGTGATCTAAAATGTTGAGAACGCAATAACAGCCAATAATCTGAGATTTTTATTCTTTCTAACAGATAGAATAAATTTACTTCTTTTATTCAAAATCATGTGGAAAGTCGTAGAACTTCAGCGTAAGTTCCAAGAAGACGTAATCGCGTTTCCGGACTCTATATGGAAAGATCATACTTTCAAGAAAATATCAAAACAATATTAGATGGAACTAAACACAAACAGCCAACTCTGAACACAGAACTTTAATAATCCCTCTCTTTTTTCAGTGCGAATTATTTAAACAAATCTTTGCTTTTAAGTTGTGTCAACAAAACATTGATTGTTTTGTCAAAATTAAATTAAATATCGGTTTTTATAAGTGTACCAAAATGAAATGTCTCGATATTAAAAAAAATATTCAGCTGATTTAATGATGCTAAATTGACCACTGACACTCCAACACATTGAAAACATTAAAACGGGACCATCTTTAAGCGGAACAAAAATTCTTACATACAAATCGTTTTATATGGCTTCAAGGAATATTTATGAATAATCATAAGATAAATTTAACTGCGCCTCTGGTCGTGTCTGCGTAACAACGAATGTGCAAACAGACGAAATGCCAAACAGCGGATTAAATCAGAACCTCACATCGCTTCGTCAATTTTATTGGTGTGGATTTATTGCCCTTTTGAGACTGATTTATCAGTCTTTAACTAAACATTATTTAACGTTCAATCATTTTAAGAGATAAATTTTGCCTCAAAAGCATTGCCCCTGAGAGTTTTGATTTATTTTTTAACGTTCCATAAACGCTCTTTATATCTTCTCTTCATCTTTTTAGTCTTTCATTTATTTCCTAATTCATTATTATATTTATTGGTGGGAAGTCTTGTAATCAATTGCTTTAAATACTGCACCAGATGGCGCCGCTCGTATTGAATCAGATGAAAATAAATTAAATGTTTGGTTGATAATCTATTTGTTAAAAATTAATATAGTATCATCAGGAAGAAAATGACTCTACAGAATTTCAAAACAATAGTCTATCAAGAAAGTAGGTCAAATATTTATTACAAAATGTACTCATCTTTACAGACATGAAATTTACAGCAGTCAACAAGTTGTTTAATGGAGCCCATATCCCTGTAGTGAGTAGCATACATAGTAAATGGTAATAACACTAATTGAGATTTACCAGCCCAGATAAAATAATCCAGACTTTAAATTAAAACAACTTGAATGACCACCAAAAAACGCTTTTCAAATTTAATTAAAAATTTTTATAGAAAGTTCTGCCATATTAAAACTGGTACAACTACTTTTATAAATTTCCGACTCTTAATACAGAATTATGCAAAATGACTTCTCATTTTGTCATTTTTTCTTCTAATATTTTTCTCCCTCTATTTTTGTGCTTTTAAGTGAAATTTACAGCAATAAATCCCGTTAAGTAGATGCGAATTAAAAACAAATTTGATGGTAATATTCCATTAATGATTCGTGGAAACAGTGTCTGAGCAAAAGAAAAGTAGCATGTGTAAAACTGCGTATTTTTAAATCTAAATCTTGAACGAAATATCTCTCAAAAGCAGACGAAAATTATTTTGCCATTTAAAATACACAGCTCAAATTACCATTTCCTGTTTTGGTTTTGATTGGTTTCTAAGCAAAAATAAATATTTTCTCTAAATTTGAAATATTTAAATACACTTTCTATGAATATTTATATCATTGGATAATACATCAGAAATTAGCTATAAATCACATTGCATGCGAATCGCATTGCATTCCAAATTCTTCAGGCTTTTTTTACTTTTTCATCTAATACTTTTGTATCATATAAGTGAATCAATTTATACGACTTTCAACTGACTGATATAAAACAATGTATAAAAGAAACGACGTATAATCGAAATTTTAATAAACAACTTTGATTACCATAAATTTAAAAGAGACGAAGTGAGATATATATCGAGTTTAGCACGAAGCATTGGAGAGAGACCTCCAGTCAGCAAAAAATTTTGAACAGAATGCACTAGGGATCTTCAGATTTGCGAGCTTGTCATGCCCCGGAAGAAAGAGCGAGAATGTAATTGAGGAAATGCTGGGCTGGCATAAATGCGGGAACTCATTGAGTCAGTTGCCGGCTGCAAATCAATTTAAAATAATATTTATTTTTAAATGGTACTAGGATATTACTTACTGAATACAATAATTGAGTTTTAAAAATAAACATTTATCATAAAGGTGAGAAATACATACATTTATACATTCCACATATCTTCAGCTATAATTATATATTTCTTATTTTAATTGAGTTAGGTGGATACAGGTTTAATTCTTTGCTTGTTTGTTTTGGAGTTTGTTGGTCTAAGAGCCAAATTTGGCTATGCTGCGTCATGAGTATGCAAATTGGCTTTTACTTCCTGCTTTCTAGGAAAAGTCTAACCCCCTTTAATAGGTACGTAAAAACAATGACAGAGGCAGAAAATTTCTGAATTTTAGAAACACGGGACCAAGAAATATAACTGAATCTTTGAGTCCTTTGTATTCTATAAACGAAATACATTGTCATTAAAATGTTTACGAATGAATTGGGACATTAATGAAACGACGCATAAATCTATGATACGTATAAATGAGAAATTTATAAATGATGCATTAATGTAAGACAAAGATCATTTACACAAGTGCAAAATACCAGGCAAGGGAAATCCCCTTTCTATCCATTTTTATGTATGCACTAAATCCTTTTTGTTTATTTTTTATTTTCCATAGTTTTGTTGTATACATGAGTGAGAGGAATAAAGGTTGCGAATAAAGATGAATGAATGATAAATTTGATTGGACGTAACTAATAAAATATTCAGTTTCAGTTAAGTCAGCGTCAACGATGTTACTTGTCAGGTTCAGAGATTGTGAACCTAGAGTTTGTGTGCTCCGTAAAAAGCATTCATCGCTGGTGTGTGTGGCAACATACGGTCAATTTTGGAGGACAAAATAAAGATTCATCGCTCGGAATCGAAAATTAAAAATGTCTAAAGATTTGACTGATTAACTTTCAAGAGTATATTAATCAATGACTTGAGAATGTCTTTGTGATATTTTTCTATTCAGAATCATGTGGATGGAATGCCTTATCACTCTTCTTTGAAATTTAGTCTTCCCTAGATTTCGGAAAGAAAGTATACCTTTTGATATATTCATCACTATTTCACATGTCTCGTAGATTTCTGAAGGGAGGAAAAATTTATCTAAGCTTCCATAAAAATGAGAAGATCTAAGTCTATTAAAGCTTAGGAAAAGAGAATAAAATGATGAAATTGAAAATAAATATTATTTAAAATCGTAAATGAAGTTTTGGGAAGTTAAACTGATTATAAACTGTTTATATCTGTGTCATACACTTTACTGTGTAATACAACTTTTAGCTCCGCGTACTGTAAAATTCACGACTTTATAACACATCAATATCTAATGACAATAGGAATAATTTAGATTTACCAGCCGAGATATAATAATCTAAGTTTTATATTAAAAAGAATTTTCGAGGGAAAGATGTAGAAAGAAAGGTTGAAATTTTTTATAGTAATTTCTGCGCTATTAAAAGTGTTGCAACTTCTTTTGTAAATTCTTGAGCCTTAATACAGAACTATGCAAAATGCTGTATCAATTTGTCATTTTCTCTCGTGCACTTTTTTCTCTTTTAATATTCTTTTTCTCTGTAACTGTACCTTTTCTTCTATTTTATTGTTGGGCGGGCCAAAAGGCTCTGGAAAAGTGAAATTTAAAGAAATAAAACCATTTTAGACGAAACGAATTAAAACAGATATGAGGGTAATATTCCATAAAGTATTCGTCGAAACAGTGTCTCAGCAAGAGAAAAGTAGTGTGTATACCTACATATTTTTAAATCTTCAAAGATATATCTCTGAACAGCAGAAGAAAAGTATTTTTACATTTAAAATACACAGATTAAATTGCCACTTACTGTTATGGTTTTCATTGGTTTCTAAGCAAAAATAAATCTTTTCTCTAAACTTGACATATTTAAATACACTTTCTATTAATATTGATATCCGGAATGATATCCCTGTATATTTCATCAGAAATTGGATATAAATTAAATCGCATCGCATACGAATTGTATTGCATTATTTTTTTTCAGGCATTTTTAGATTTCTCATTTAATACTTTTGTATCATAGAAGTTAATCAATTTATACGTCTTTCAACTCACTGATATAAAATGACGTATAATCGAAATTTTAAAAAACAACTTTGATTACAACAAATTTAATGGTTGTTATGCAAATCCATTTAAAATAATAATTTTATTTTTAAAATAGTACTAGTATCATGCTAAATAGTATAGAAATCAGTAATGGAATTTTAAAGTTACGGATTTATAAAAGTGAGAAAATTCACACCTTTATTGCGCATCTTGAGTACTAATTATACCTATCATTTACGATTTATGTGCATGCAGGTAGGCGTTTCTTTAAGAAAATCTTCAGCCTTCGTTTGACGTTCTGGTTGTTTTGTGCCTATATGATTGTGAATCGAATTTTGTTCATAGAATGTTTGGTCATAATTCTTTTCACAAAGCAAAGAAGTTTGAGTTTTTCTATGCAGTTCATTGCCTATTTAACGGAAGAGAAAAAAATTCTTCATCGCTGAAATTAGCAGCAGACCATTTACCTTCTATTAATTCAACAATTGTCAATAAGTTTGAAGTCATGATATCTTCATCATAGTTCACATGCTAGAAAGGTGGAAAGTTTCACATTTCAGAACGGGGAAAAAGGACGTATAATCGAAGAACTTTATCATTACGATAAATACGATTTAATCCGGACTGTGATGAAACGACGTATAAATGAGAAACATATAAACGGTTCTTTACTCTAGTTGGTTCTATTTTTTTCGCGTTAGCCACATATCATACTCCACTGCCATTTAAATATTTTCTTTTAAAACACTAAACTACTGTTTCGAGACTGATTATCTTTCCCATATAGGCGAATCTTACAAGTTAAGAAACGAAACTTGGGTGCATCATTAATCACGTGAAATAAAACGTAGCACCATTTTGTAAATATTCCATTTGTTCGACGTTGACCTGGAATTTTTAGCAGCGGACAAATACAACCGTAGGCCTCGACAAATGATTAAATAAAGGAAGTGATTAAGTTGAAAAACAATTTCTCTATTAAATTTTAGTGTACATATATCCTTTATTGTAAAATTTCTGTTCTTTTTTGTTTTCTCAAGAAGTGTAAGAAACGTTTAGCTAAGACATGTATATTATCGATATTTGTACAGAAAATACTGCTTCTCACGTATGCAATAAAAAGTCTTTCCTTTCCAATTTCCCACAGTATGCAAAGATAGGTTGTTCAGAGGTTCACACAGTTGTGAACTGACAAAATTACTGGTAATCAAGATTGTTAAATTAATTCATGTTTCATGATTGAGAAATATGACATTTTATTATTCGTTTTCTGAAGTTTATTGCATTTATTTAGAATTTAATTTCCAACCAACAGAAGTAAAGCTGAGTGAAGAATTCATGTTTAGAAGTCTTAATTAAACCAATTTTATGTTTAAAATTAATTATTATGAATAAAATTAATTACTACTAAAGAGGAATAATTATTCAATATATTAGTTTTAAACAAAGCAGAAACATAAGAAAAATAACAATTACTACAAAATAAGAAAAAACAGAGGTTTTGTTTTAACAAAATAATGTTGCTTATTATGCATCAGCAACAATACTAAAAAAATTATTTCATATGTATATCTGTTTATTTATTTAAGATTCACAGCAACACTGCCAACCCAAGAGGGTGTAAAGCTTGATACAGGTATGCAGAGATGAGAGAGTACAGGACATCAAAATAAGTCTGGAATTACTTAAGTAAGACTAAAATTAAATACAAAACTTTATAAACGCAATAAACTTAATGAAGCCAATGGAAGTTCAAACGAAATAGGACAGATTAAAAGCAATCGCAATTATTTATCAATTAAAAACTTTAATTAAACGCCGTGATCTTTGCGATATGGTCTCTGTGCAAGGCATGAAGAGGTAATTACGTCTACAGCCCTTAAACTTTAATAAAGTTTGAAATAAAACATTTCTTGTTCAGAGAGTGGACGATTATTAAGGAACAGAACACTTCAGAATAATTTCACTTGCGATTATAAAGTGCACATCTGTTTAAATATAATAGAGTTTCACTTTCGATGAGATGGTAGAGGAGAGAGGTAAGCGGTCCTTTGTATTTTTTTTACTTCCATTGCTATTCTCATTCTTCTGTTGTTTCGGACACGAATAATAATCCCTCCTTAGAACTTTTAGCTTCGAACACCGTAAAATTCACATTCTCATAACACAACCATATATAATGACAATAAGACTAATTTTGATATACAAGCCCAGATTTAAAAATCCAAACTTTTTATTAAAAAAAAGCAAGCAAATACATTCTCAAGTGTTAGTAATTATATTTTAAATCCTTTTATAGAAAGTGCTACTATATTAAAAGTGGTGCACCTACTTTTATAAATTTTCGAGCTTTAACACAGAACTAAGCATAAATGATGCAACTTGCATTTTTTTTTCTCTTTTGTTATTCTTTTTCCTCTCTTGCTGTACTTTCATGTTAGGCAGGCAAGCAAAGCAAAAATAAATCTTTTCACTAAACTAGAAATATTAAAATACACTTTCTATTAATATTTATATCCCGAATGATTTCTTTGCATATTTCATCAGAAATTGGCTATAAATCACATCCGATATGAATCATTTATCATTCCAAATTTTTCAGGCATTTATAGACTTTCTCATTTAATACTTTTGTATCATAGAAGTCAATCAATTTATACGTCGTTTAACTGACTGATATAAAATGACGTATAATCGAAATTTTAATAAACAGCTTTAATTACCATTAATTTAATGGTTCTTATGCAATTCTATTTAAAAATAATAATTTTATTTTTAAAATAATACTAGTATATTACTATGTATTATTGAAAACTATAAATGCATTTTAAATTAAACATTCATCTTAAAAGTGAGAAATCCATACATTTTTTGTATATTTTGACTCTAATAATATATTAATTATTTTATTCGATTTATGTGGATAAAGGTTTATTATTTTGTCTGTTGGCGGAAGAGCCATATTTGGCTATTCTGCGTCTTGAGTACGCACATTGGCCTTTATTTCTTGCTTCCTCTCTTTAATAGGAACGTAAAAAATGAACGAGGCAGAAAATTTCCGAATTTTATGAAAACGGTGCAAAGATATATAAATGAATCTGTGCTTCCTTTGCATCCTATGAACGAAATACTTTGTCTTTAAAATGGTTACGAATGAATTGGGACTATGATGAAACGACGCATGAATCTATATGACGTATAAATAAGAAATGCATAAACGTGATTTAATGTTTCTCAAGCCAACATACGGGCAATTTTGGATGACAGAAAACAAAAAGCAATCATCGCTTTTTCTGGAAAATGAAAAATGTCTAAAGATATGACTCGTGAACTTTAAAGAGGATATTAATACATGAATTAAGAATGCCGTTGTATTATTCTTCTATTTAGAATGATGTGGATGGAATGTCTTCTCACTCTTCTTTGAAATTTACTCCTTCAATAGATTTCGGAAAGGAAGGGTACTTTTCGATATATCCGTTACCATTTCACACCTCTCGTACATTTGCGAAGGGAGGAAATGTTATCTATACATGCATAAAAATGAGAAGGTCTAAGTCTATTAAAGCATGGGAAAATTGAAAAAATTGATGAAATTGTAAAAAAAATATTTTTGAAAATGTTGAATGAAGTTTCGGGAAGTTAAACTGATTATAATCATTTGATATCAGTGTCATACATATTCTCTGCTTATATATTAATACGAATAATTCACCTCTTATTTAACATGAATTGTTTCATATTTTTAAAGACTGAATATTTTCATCGAGTTTTCCCTGATTTTCTGGTCTGCTAGATATTTGAAATTCTAGAAATTGCATATTTTCATTGAAAATGCATGATTTTCACAGCGCCACCTGGTAGTGATGTAGATAAAAATTTATTTTAAAAGCTTATAATATTTATAACAACAAATTTAATAGAGCGATTGAAACGTAAAAAAATGATAAAATAAAATTTATTATTTTGTAGTGCATTTATAAACGTGTGTTTAAAAAATTAAATTTATTTCAGCAAAATATTATATAAGTATTGTTGTAGAAAAAAAAGTTTACGAAATTTTGATTTTTAATCGAAGGAATTCGCCTGTTGAGTAAAAGTAAGCAATTCGATTTTTACTTTAGATGTACTATGAATATGGAAGAAGTGTTGATTTTATAAACAATATTTTTCATAAAAAAATTTAAAACATTCTTTAAATTTCAGTTCGAAAATGAAAAAAACAATGTTTGTATGTAAGTTATAAAATAATGCTAATTTTTTAATACATTCTAAATGTGATGTGTTAGCAAAAGAAATGAGAAAATTAATAAATATCTCCCTTAGTAATGGCTTTTTATTTTAAAAACGCGACATCTAATTTTCTATGCAAATAAATGCGTGATAACAGAATATAATATTTATTTCAATATAATGACCTTCCCCGAAAATTCATTACACTAAAAACGTACTAAATTGAGAGGGTCAAATAAATAAAATTAAAAGAAATTAATTTAATTGCTAATAATTCAGGGTGCATCATACACCAGATTTTCGACTTATTTTGACTATAAATAAAATATCTTATTTTCCCAAACGTGATTTCAAAAGTTTTGAAGACTGTTCCAGTCGCTGAATTTTTCTAATTTATCCGAAAGTAACATAAACAAAGTTGACTTGCATCTAATAGAAGGTTTCTTGCCCCTCAATCTTCTTTCACTCAATTTATTTAAAAAGTATGGACTTAGGCAAGGTAATCTATTTTATAAGACTTTGATTTTTGCTACAATCTAAAAGAAGAAATATATAATGAGGAAGGTCCATCAAAAATTTCATATATGTAGTATCCCGGCAGGAGGCGCTCGTACACTTTCCCTCTACCAGCCGATGTCACGTCACGCCACATGATCTTGCTCTTAAAAGCGACAGACATTGTTGTGCGAAACACAGAGAAGAAGAGGTAAGATGGCGAGCGACGGAATTTACGCCTGAACAATTTCACATGTCTCGATGTACAGGGCAGTGACCCCCTCCTGATTCTTGCGCTTTATCTTTTTTATTTTTGTCTTTTAAATGTGTGTGCCGTCTTAAATGTTTGTGTCGTCGTAATTAAATTCATAAAATAACACAAGTGTGTTTCTTCTGACTTCGTATCACCACACACGGGATCTAGGCTCCCATACTACATATATAATAATACTCTTTGAAATTATATAAGTAGAGTTAGACAAGTTCCTAAATTACATATAACGTCCTCCACAAAAGTATTATTGTATACAAAATAATTTAATTTCAAATATAAAACTTTGTTTACTAAAATTCATTAAATGAGAACAATATTCAGTACCCCATAACAGTTTAAAGCACTCAGAGAATAAATAAATATTTTTCAAAAAGGAACGTTTTAATATCTTTTGATCTCTTCTATAAGTTTGCTAATTATTAAGAAGGTAACAGTAATGAAGATTGTCGAAGATAAGTTCAAATTGCTGTAAACTTTTCTTACAGAAATCTATTAAAAGTGAGCAATAAAAATCAAACTTAAGATCTTGATTAGATAAAAGCACATAATGTTAATTTCCAACAGTTTATTTTCTCGTGATTATTTAATTATCAAGGAACACCAACTATTTAAATTTTTTGAAATTTCAAAGAGGAAGATTTAAATGAATTTTTCGCAACCAATAATGAATATTTCTGAATTCTTTTAAGATCTGCTATGAATGTGAGATCACATGTTCCAACCAGACGTGAAAAAATTTAGAATTGCTTGACATGCTTATTTTAGATATTGCTTGACAAACATTCGTTTGAATCTTCAAATTTCGAAAAATTGAAATTTCAAAGGTGGTATTGCTTGTTAAGCAACGATTTTCTAAAATTCTAACTGAATGACTGATAGATTAATGCGAAAGATTATTAATAACTTCCTATAAATATTCTAAATAGTTTATTTTTCGAATGTTTTTAAAGGAATTTTTATTTGGAATAGAAATATTTCTTGTTCAAACACATTTTTCTTTTTTTTACGGCTATAAATATATTTTTTCTTCATTTCATTGAGATGTCGCTAAATCGCTTTTAAACTACTAGAAAGGTATTTAATTACATGTAATAATATTAGCAGAAAAAATTGAATGAGGATATATAATTATTAAGAAGTTAATATTACCGTTAAATGTCATTATATATTTACAATTTATGAACTTTTCTTTTATTTACCTTATAAGTTGAACTCTGGGTAGTTTTATTGCGAAATTCTATGCAAATTCTAAACGTACTACGAATTTGAGAGCTTGAAATTTTAGCTTAAAAATATTTCCTTTTAGTAAAATAAAATGGGTGGTTTGTATTTCATTTTTCAATATTTCTATTAATCTAAAGCCGTCTTTCATTTTATTTGATTTAATTATTGTCTATTGTAATTATTTTTTACTACCATTGTTTCATTGTTTACTCCATCTTTATTTCTTTTATTGTTCTTTGCTATATGATTTCTGATTGTTGTTTCATTTTTTATTGCTATTTATTATTTTAATTGCTTCTATTGTTCTTTAGTCCTTTGTTTGCTCCACTGATGGATAAAGGTTCTTGATTGGTTATTAGTAGCTATACTATTTCTCTCTATTGGTCTCTGATGATTTCCTCGTCGAATGTGGATCACAATTCTACTATTTTTGTCTACAATGAAAAGTCTCAAAACTCAAGGAAAAAGCTAATCCATTTTTTAAACATGTAAAATGTTGAAGGATTATAAGTATGATATCAAGAAAAGACTAATAAAACTAAATTTTCTTAAGATTTATTTCAAACCTGATGAAAACATATTATAGATGACTCTACATCAAATAATTTTTAAAAAAATATAATAATAGCAATTTGGCACCTCAGAAAAATCTAAGTATATCTTCTTTTCATTTTCCTAACTCATCTGCAACTCGTTTAGTTTCAAATAACTCTATTTTTAAATGTTAAATTACGGCGAAAATTTTTGAAAATTATTCAGAATGGTGCTATAGTGAAATTATTAGTATTAAAATTATGAATTCAGAGAAATTGTTACGGTCCTGCCAACAAACGATCCAACTGCTCGAAGTAAATAAAACAAAGCGAAAAACGTCCAAAAGAAAAATATCTTGGATTTTCCAAACCAAGAAGTAACATGGGATTAATAAAAGCACTTTAGGACATTCAATTAGGCATATCGTGTTCAATTCGGTTAAAAGTAAGCAAAATTTGTCGTCACATATGCATGCCAATTAGGAACACCAAACTAGAAAAACAATTCATTTTTCCAATTTAACGTTTGCTTGCTGTTACTTGTAAAACTGAAAGAACAAATATGAAATAAATTTTATAGTAAAAATCAAAAGAGAATATTTATGGAACATTTTTTCTTTATAGTTTTATTTCCCATTTGGCTTCATCGGCCGTTACAATGGGATATAAAAAAAATAAAGTATGATACAATATTGCATAAAATCAAACTTGAATGAAAATCATGTTCTTTGATATATCGCTTTGTGCTGTAGAGTTATTTATCATTTCATTTCGGAGTAAAATGGAAAACATTTCAAGAAAAAAAATTTATTTCTAAAACAACGAAACTTATGTTTCACCACAAAACTGTTTTTTAATCATTTGAGAAATGACGGTCTGACGTTATCGCATTTGAAAGTTCTAACACATAAGTGGGTTGCATTTTCAGACTTAAGATGTGCTATATTCTTCATCATGATTGGACGTTCTATCTTATTTTTGAATAAAAGAGATGAGGTTTTAGTTTCTATTCAACATATAAATCCTGTTTTCAAATTTCATATAAAAAGGAATTTAGCAAAATCTTTGAAATGTTGTGAATTAAATAAGCTATGATACAATTTCAGAACTCTGAATTATGAGAAGTTTCACACGATTAAACATGAATTTATTTAAAAAATATACTATGAAGTAAAGGTTTTGTAGATAGAGAAAATAATTTCGACAATAATAATGGTGAATGTATGATTTTAGATATTTTAAAAGCAAAAACTAAAGCCATTATTTAATGTTTCATATAAAACTTTAAAAAATGGTAATTTCTTACTCAAATTACAAGCCAAAGAAAATATACAGAAGCAACAGGTGTATACTCCACTCGAATTTCTCTTTATATTCCATTGTATGGTGCGGTTAGTGTTTGGCTTTTGCGGAAAATGAAACGACACGAATATGCAATTTGCAAATGTAAGTCCTTCAATTGCCATTATTCCAACATTTAACACTGATCTCCTTTCATGGTGTGATAATCCAATGTTACATTTCACGCATATAGAGTGAAGTGATTTTAAATCATAGCATTCACGCATACGGAAAGAAATACTAATCTGACAGTTTTCCTAATCAGAGATTTCATTTAAAATGCAATGCGAATCTAACAATTCTGCTACAAAAGCCAAATTCCATGTACGAATTCAGTTGTACTTTTGTTTTATCGCATTCACATGCACGAGGGTCGATTTCTCTAATTTATACAAATTAACCGTTTTACTAAAATAGTGGTTGGTCATTTTCCATTTTTACTTATCTGTAATTAAATTCATTCAACGCTGTGCATGTAGATGAATAAATGGAATTTCTTTTGGAAAACATTACTAAGCAAACTTGTACAAATTCGCTTAGTAATTTTTTTCCACTAAATATATGCTAAAGAATCTAGTGAAGCTTTTCAAGAAAGCCTTTTATGAAGGAGTGTACTTACATTTTTAAACCATGAAATTACGCTTGAGTGAAGAACGTTAGATATGTGCTAATTAATGTCTGCTCAAATAATCCAGATCAACGTCTTTCATCTCAGAAAGCTCGCAGCGTCTCTTAGTGGCTAATTTAACATGTAAGAGACTACAGTAAAGGAACTGACATAAAAAGACGTATAAATGGAAATACGTGTAATCAAAACTTTACAAAATCTTTGATTATTACAAATTTAATGCTGCTAATACAAATTCGTTTAAAAATACTAAATTTAAAGTTTTTAAAAAATAATGCTATTATTATTCTACAAAGTATGGAAATCGATAATAAAATTTTTAAATTAAGAATTTATAAAAGTGAGGGAAATCACACCTTTATTGTATATCTTGAGCACTAATTACACATATCATTTGCGATTTGTGTGCATGCAGGTAGCAGTTTCTTAAAGAAAATCTTCAGCCATTGTTTGACGTTCCGATTGGTTTGTGCCTCTATGATTTTAAATCGAATTTTGTTCATGGAATGATTGTTCATAATTCTTTTGACAAAAAGAAATAAGTTCGAGTTTTTCTATGGAGTCCATTGCGTCTTTAAAGGAAGGGAAATAACTTCGTCATTGCTGAAATTAGCAGCAGACTAATTGTCTTCTATTAGTTCATCAATTGTCAATAATTTTGAAGACATGATATCTTTAACATAGTTTACATGCTAGAAAAGTGGAAATTTTCACATTTTAGAAGAGGGAAAACGACGTATAATCGAAGCATTTCATCATTATGATAAATACGATTTAAACGGGACTGTGATGAAACGACGTATAAATGATAAACTTATAAACAGTGCTTTACTCTAGTTCGTTCTATTTTTTTCGTGTTAGCCACATCATATCATGCTTCACTATTATTTAAATATATTCTTTTAAAAGATAAAACTACTGTTTAGATACTGGATTCGTTTTAGGATTTCCTGAGTCCGAAAAATACATTTACGCAATTATTTTTACTATGCACGATAACTCAGAATCGAGATGAGAGGAGCAAATGAAGTTTGTTATGTGGTCTTTAAACTAGAATTGTTGGTTTGTATCAAATTTTGGACGAAATCCCTCTGCGGAAGGGCTGTCTGTCTGTTCACTCTTGTGCATGTGAATACTATAAAGCAAGAGCAACACGGGACACGTGCATGGGATTTGACCTATGGTTTCTGCAGAGAATTGTTAGATTCGCATTGCATTTTAAATGCAATCTCTGATTGGGGAGCTGTCTGATTAGTATTTCTTTTCGTTTGCCTGAATACGATGACTCTAAATCACTTCACGCTACATGCGTTAAATGTACCATTGGATTTTCACATCATGAAATGAGACTAGTGTAAAGTTTTGGAATAATGGCGATTGAAGGAATTAATGTTGCAAAATTCATATTCAATTCGTTTCATTTTCGCAAACAGGCACACTTTTAACGCACGATAGAGTTGAAATTTAGGAGAAATTCGATTGGAGAATACACCTGCTGTTTCTGTTAATTTCCTATGGCTATTAGTAGTTTAAGTAATAAATTCTCTTTTTTAAAAAAGTTTTATACGAAACATTAAATAACTTGTTTAGTTTTTGCTATTAAAAAATCTAAATTCTTCCATTCAAAATTAACATTTTCGAAATTATTTACTTTGTCTAAAAATCCTGTATTTGATTATTTATTTTTCAAATAAATTCACGTTTAATCGTTTGGAACTTGTCATAGTTCAGACTACTGAAATGAAATCATAGATTCTTTAATACAGAACATTTCAAATAATTTACTGAAATCATATTTGTATGAAATTTGAAAATGGAATATATATGTTGATTAGAAACTAAAAGATCAGTTATTTTATACAGAAAAGAAGCCAGAGAATCCAATCATGATTCGGAATTTAGCACATCTTTATCTAAACATGCAACCCGCTTATGTTGCAGAACTTGAAAATGCGATAACTTCACACTGCCATTCATCAAAAGATTAAATAACAGTTTTGACATCAAATATAAATCACGCTGTTTTAGAAATAAAAAATTTATTTGTGAAAGTTATTCCATTTTACTTCGAAAGAAAATGATAAATAACTCTACGGTACAAAGCTCTACATCAAAGAACATGATTTTTAATAGTGTTTAATTTTATTCAATATTGTATCATACTTTATTTTTTATCTCCCTTTGTAACAGCCGATGAAGACAAGCGTGAAATAAAAATATAAAGAAAAAATGTTTCAAGAACATTCTCTAGTGATTTTATTTTAAAACTTATTTCGAATTAATTCTTTGTATTTTACAAGTAAGAGATATAAAATGTTAAATTTGTAACGTGATTTTTTTCTAGTACGGCGTTTCGTATTGGTATACACATGTGGCGTCAAATTTTGCTTACTTTTAATGGAATTGATCACGAAATGACAAAGTGAATATCCTAAAGAGTTTTTGTTAATACCATGTTACTTCATAGATTGGAAAATCCGGGATATTTTTCTTTTGGACGTTTCTCGCTTTGTTTCATTTACTTCGAGCAGTTGGGTCGTTTGTTGGCAGTACCGTAACAATTTCTCTGAATTCATAATTTTAATACTAATAATTTCATCATAGCAAGTGAGTTAGGAAAATGAAAAGAAGATATACTTACATTTTTATGTGGAGCCAAAATGCTATTATTATATTTATTAAAAAATTATTTTATGTAGATGCATCTATTTCCATCAGCTTTAAACTACATCTGAAGAAAATTTAGTTCTATTAGTCTTTTCTTGATGACATAGTTCTAATTCTTGACGTGTTTAAAAAGGTATAAGCGTTTTTATGAATTATGATACTTTTAATTTTAGACATAAGTAGTAGAATTGTGATCCACATTCTACGAGAAAATCATCAAAGACCAATAGAAAAATAGAATAGCTATCAACAACCAAAACAAGAAACTTTATCCTTCAGTGGAGCCAACAAAAGACTAAAGAACAATAAAAGCATGTAAAATAATAAACAACAATCAAAAATCAAATAGCAAACAACAATCAGAAATCAAATAGCAAAGAACAATAAAAGAAATAAAGATGGAGTAATCAGTGAAAGAATGGTAGTAAAAAACAATTGCAATAGACAATAATTAAATCAAATAAAATGAACGACACCTTTAGCTTAAAAGATACATTGTAAAACAAACTACCCATTTTATTTAAGAAAAGGAAATATTAATTAAATTAAAATTTCAAGCTCACAAATTCGTAGTATTTCTAGAATTTGTATGGAACTTCGCAATAAAACTACAGAGAGCTCAACAGATATGGTAAATAAAAGAAAAATTCATAAATTAGAAATATAAAATGAAATGTAATTGTAATATTAAATTTTAAAAACTATAATCCTGCATTCAATTTTTTTCTGCTATTATTATTACATATAAATAAATTCATTTCTAGTATTTTAAAAGCTATTTAGCATCTTTTCACTAAAATAAAGGAAAAATATATTTAGAGCAGTAAAATAAAGAAAAATGTGTTTGAATAAGAAATATTTCGATTACAATGAAAAATTCCTCTAAAATCGGTCGAAGAATAAATATTTAGAATATTTCTAAGAAGTTATCATAAATCTTTTCATTAATCTATAAATCATTGTATTAGAATTTAATAAAATACGAAATCTAGATTTAATAACACGTTTCACAATATATCTGTTACTAAAACTATTTTGTCCTCCACTTCAAACATTTTGAAACCTCAAATAAACCAAACTGACAAAAATTATCCTTGAGGTTTAATTAATTATGAAAAATTAAACTGTAGGAGTTTAGCATTCTGTGCTTTTATCTAATCTTACATTCGATTTTTAGAGCTCACTTTTAACAGAATTCTGTAAGATTATTTAACAGCAATTTTAATTTTAAGAACGAGAGGAAAACACAACAGCCTATACTTTTAGCAATGAAGCAACCTCCTCTTCTCTGAATCACTCGAAAAATATTTATAATAAAAAGAAATTTTACAACCTTTAAATTTGGAATGTAAGAAGAAGAAGAAACAAAACAATGAATGTTGAGGTTGCAATAACAGCCAATAATCTGGGATTTTATCATATCTTAGTGATAGAAAAAATTTACTTCTTTTATTCAAAATCGTGTTGAATGACGGAATACTTAGACGTAAGTTCCAAGAAGACAAAATCGAGTTTCCGGACCCTATCTGGAAAGATTATACTTTCAAAAAATATAAAAACACGATTAGATTGAAGTAAACACGAACAACCAACTGTGAAAACGAAACTTTGATAATCCTCTCTTTTTTCAGTGCGAATGGTTAAAAAAAATCCTTACTTTCCAGTTATATCAACAAAACATTGATTTTATTGTCAAAATTAAATTAAATATCTGCTTTTACAAGTGTAACAAAATGAAATGCCTCGATATTACCAAAATTACTCAGCTGATTTAATGATGCAAAATTCACCACTGACACTCCAACGCATTGAAAACATTAAAACGGGACCATCTTTAAACAGAATTTTTAAAAAATTAAAAATTGTTACATTTAAGTCTTTTTATATGGCTTCAAGAAATATTTATGCGTAATCAGAAGAAAATCGAACTCCGTGTTTGGTCGTGACTGCATAAGAAGGAAAGTACAAACAGACGAAATGCAAAACAGTGGATTAAAACAGACCTCCACTTCTCTCTGTCAATTTTATTGATGTGAATTTAATGTACTTTTGATACAGATTATTAGTCTTTAACTCAATTATTTTTAACGTTCAATCCTTTTAAGACAGAAGTTTTACCTCAAAAGCATTGGCACTGAATTAGAACTCACATCAAAGCCAGATATCGCCTGAGAGTTTGATATTTTTTGTAACGTGACAGAAACACTCTTTTAATCTTGAATATTTGCATCCCTTTAGTTATTAATATATTTCATTATTCATTATTATATTCATTGGTGAGGAATCGTGTAATCATTTGTTGTCAAATTCAGCACCAAGCGAGAGGGGTAAGCAGTCCTTTCACGTCTATTGTTATTTTCATTCCTGTGTTGTGTCCTACACGATTAATAATCTAGCCTTAGAAGTTTTAGCTTCACGCACTGTAAAATTCGCGTTCTCATAACACATCCATATCTAATGACAATATGACTAATTTAGATTTACCAGCCCAGATATAATAATCTAGACTTTATATTAAAGAAACAACGATGTTTAAATTAAAATTTGTTGATGATTCAAATTAAAGGTTTTTAAAGAAAATTCTTTAATATTAAAAGTGGTACATTTTCTTTTATAAATTTTTGAGCCTTCATACAGAACTATGCAAAATGTTGTCTCATTTTGTCTCGCATTTTTTCTGATCTATCATCCTTTTTCCTCTATTGCTGTACTTTTTCTTCTACTTTCATGTTGGGCACGACGAGAGACCCTGGGAAAGTGAAATTTACGGCAATAAATCCAGCTAAGTAGATGGAATTACAACAGAGCTGATGGTAGGATTCCATTAATAATTCGTGGAAATAGTTTCTGGGCAAGAGAAAAGTAGCGTTTGTATAGCTACGTATTTTTTAAATCTTAAATCTTGAAAGAAATATCTCTCAACTGTAGAAGAAAAGTATTATACCATTTAAAAAACACAGGGTAAATTGCCATTTCCTGTTTTGGTTTTAATTGGTTTCTAAGCAAAAATAAATCTTTTCTCTAAACTAGATAGATATATTTAAATACACTTTCTATTAATATTGATATCCCGAATGATTTCCTTGAATATTTCATCAGAAATTGGCTTTAAATCACATCGCATCCGAATCGTATTGCATTAACATTTTTGATGCATTTTTCATTTAATACTTTTGTATCATAGAGTTCAATTAATTTATGCAACTTTCAACTGATTGATATAAAGCGAAGTTTAAAAGGAATGACATATAATCGAAATTTTAATTATCAACTTTGATTACCAAAAAAGTAATGGTATTTTGGCAATTCCATTTAAAAATAATAATTTTTTTAAGTAGTGCTAATATATTACTATGTTTAATTGAAAACAATAATTCAATTTTAAAATTAAACATTCATTAAAAAGGTGAGAAATCAGTACATTTATTGCATATATTGAGCTCTAATTACATATTTCTTATTTTATTCGATTTATGTGGATACAATTTTATTTCTTTGTTTGTTTGTTTGCTTGTTTTGTAACGTCTTGCAACTAAGATTTAGTATATATTCACAGCTAATTTAAATAATTTAGATTTATTCATATAAATAAATATATCGAGGATAATATGAATAATGATTATATGACCAAATATTAAAGTAAATCCAAGTTGGGGCGTCACATTCACTTACACCGCGTGTTTTGCTGAAAATGTCCGGTTCTGACATCGGAGTCAATCCGCCAGCACCGTCTGGCACTCAGAATAATATCACCCTGTAGTTGTACAGGTCCGACTTTAAATATCAGCAGTCAACAATGAAGCCCATCGCTTTCTCTCGGGAACACACTTGCCTTGACATAAAAACCTACCTACCTAATCCACGGCAGCCAGAATAGCCGTGATGGTGTAAGAGACATAAAAACCTGTTCATGAATGTTGCAACATTCCGTGCAAAAGGCAGAAAAGAGGTACAGCGCCGAGCACAATAACCTTGAAATAAATGGCTGTGGCACGTCAGTTGAGGGGTGAGGCTCGATCAGTTGCAGGTGTTCAGGTCTGAAAATGACCGGTGTATTTAATAACGAAATATCTGTTCCGACCACAAGGTCGTAACGTGGCGAGGGTAAATTTTCAGAGTTTGTTTTTTTAGTTGTTGTTTGTTTTGGAGTTTGTTGGCGCAAGAGCCAAATTTGGTTATGCTACGTCATGCGTATCAGTGTTGGCCTTTACTTGGTAATAGGAGGGAGGAAAAAGATGTTATCGCCCCTTTTTTCTAGGACAATTTACCGTCCTTTAATAGACACGTAAAAATAATAACAGAGGCATAACATTTCCGAAATTTAGGAAAATATGACAAAGACATATAACCGAATATGCGTGTCCTTTGTATCCTATAAACGAAATATTTTGTCATTAAAATGGTTACAAACGAATAGGGACTATGATGAAACGATGCATAAATCTATACGACATATAAATGAGAATTTTATAAACGATGCTTTAATGTATGAAAAGGCAATATGCTTCTAATTTTGGATGAAAAAATAAAAATTCATTGCTCTATCTCGAAAATAAAAAATGACTAAAGATATGACTGAGGAATGTTGAAGAGGATATTAATCCATGAATTAAGAAAGTCGTTGTGATATTTTTTCTATACAGAATGACGTGGATAGTATGTCTTACCACTCTTTGAAATTTATTCTTCCCTAGATTTCGGAAATAAAGGGTACTTTTCGAAATATCCTTCATCATTTCACATCTCTCGTAGATTTCTGTAGGGAGTGAAAATTTATCTATCTATGCATAAAAATGAAACATGTAAGTCTATTAAAGCATGGGGAAAGAGAAGAAAATGAGAAAATTGAAAAAAAATTAATGGTGAATGTAGTTTTGCAAAGTTAAACTGATTATAAACAGTTAATATCAGTGCAATACATATTATCTGCCTATATTAATACGAATTATTCAATTATTTAACTTGAATTGTTTCATATTTTTAAATAATGAATATTGTAATCGACATTTCCCTGATTTTATGGTGTGCTAGATATTTGAAATGTTACGCAATAGACTATTTTGAATGAAAATGCTTGATTTTAATAGCGCCACCTTTTAGTGATGTCGATAAAAATTTATTTAAAAAATTTATGATATTTATAACCATAATTTTAATCTGTCGTGTTAAGTAATCTTGGAGGAGCTGTAGCTTTTATTTCTTCACTGTGCAGGGATGCATATTTGTATCACATTTCTTTTCTTTTTTCAATAACTTTGAGTAGTTTCATATTCGATGAATAACCTTATAACATTTGTTCTCTTCTGATAATTAAGTATTTTAAAAAAATAATTTTAATAAAAAATTTTAATTTAAATTATGTTTTCCTTTTCCTGTATTCCTTACTATATTCATAAAGATTCACACTTCTGCGGCTGAGCAATAAAAGGACAGTTTTAAATATTTTTCTTATCAATTAACAAGGAAAAATTGTTATGGTATATCTTCATACAAAAATAAGAACAAGCGAACATTATTTATTAGTATCTTTAAAAATTACTTAAAAGTAAAATCCATTCTTCTCGTTTTCTTTCCAGCGGAAATATTAAAAACATTGACCTTGATGCTTGCGTAACTATTAAAAAAGGTTTTACTCTTTGAAATGAAATCAGGTGCATATAATATATCTCGATTCATATTGTGCACGACAGAAAATATTTTATTATTTTTTTAATGTTCAAAGGCAGAAAAAAGAGTAATTTATTCTCATATGTTTAAAGGTGAACTGTGAAACCTCTGAACCTGTGAATACTGTGAACCTTGAAGCGAAAAGTGTCTTATTCGAAATCCTGGCTTTTTAAGCTATGAATCAACTTCTTAAATAGGATGGTACAAAATATTGAGGGTTGAGAAAATTTTGAAAACATCTGTAAGGCAGAAGATTTCTCATCAGCATTTATCACTAAAATTTATCGAAAAAATCCTTTGAATTGCAAGAAATTTCTTTCAATTTAATTAATATAAAATACGTTTTTGAATTAAATTTTTATTTAAAGATAAATATTCTTTATCTCCTTACTCTTTTTCAAAGTTTTGGCTCGCTTAAAAAAATTTCCGCTGTGCAAAAATATTCGAAACGCCGTTTCTAGCATTATCTGTTTCTGCAGATCTCACTGTCCCACTTTCAACTTGGAAACGTGATAGGAGAAGGAAGGGGCAAGTTTGCGCTCTGTAACTACGCATGCGCGGAGGCGGAATTCGGCGCTACAACGCTCCACATTTCAAACAACTTGTAGTTGCTTTTTCGTCTGCGCATAATCTTCGGGTAGTGAAAAATGAGATGGGGAACACAGTTTTCTGCCTCAGTTTTTACTCGAGGTCTATTTGAAAATCGATTTCGTTTAAAGTGAAATTTGGTTAAATTGTTGAGAGATTTAAGTATTAAATGAGAAATAATATAAATTTATTAAATTTTCATAATGAAAAAAGTTAGGGGTGCTGCATTACCTCAGTCCCTACGCTCGAGCCGCCCTTGCTAGCGACTAAAATATTAAAAAATAATTAAAACAAAATATTATAGTTTTGTAGTGCATTTATAAAATTGTGCTTTTAAAAATTAATTTTATTTCCGCAACATGTTTTAGATATGAAGGAGCAATAACAAAAATAGCTGTATAAATTTTAGATTTCTAATCGATAGAATTTGCCTGTTGCCTATAAGTATACCACTAGATTCTTACTTTATTTCAACAAATCCAATCATTAGATGCCGAAAAGGGGTGGTTCCTGGAGATGGGAAAAAGTTAAGTTTAATATGTGTTTGAAACATGTAATCAGAAATTATTTAAATTAGCGAGAAATTTGTAACTTATTAAAAAGTTATTTTTATTTTTGTAAATAAAAAAATGAACTTTTTTTTTGTTTTTTCCCGCGTGCTATTCCCGTAGTGTTTTAAATTGTTTCCACATATAGAATAAAAATGCCGATGCAATATGCCCCCTTCCTTAAAATTTATGTGGTCCTGTATTTTGATAGCTTAATGCTCATTAATATGACTTGAGAATGAAAATTATCTTAAAAGATGTCCATGGCTATAACTGTCAAAAAATTCCTGTGGTAGCAAAAAAATTATATGATATAAAAGAATTTTTTTGAAAAAGATTATGTGAACGTAATTTAATAATTTCAAATATGATGCAATGTTAAATGAGTTGCCATTGGGTTCTATGGGAGTAAGTACTCAGTTTCTCCTTCTCTGTGAATGAACTAAGGTAGAATTTAAGCAGAAACTTGTTAGAGAATCTTTTAATTTAAGAAGAATTTATTCTTTGAGAGGGAATACCTATATGTAGTCTACCTTCGGCAATGTGTCTCAAATAATGATGAGGCAGGATTTTGCTATCAAATTACATGTGGTGGTTTATATTTGTGGCGACATTTTGTTCTTAATTATATTTTCAGACTGTTTTCAAATACTATCTACAGTTGTTTTTATCTTTGCAAATAAAATTCAAACCAATATCATTATTTCAACAAATCTTTCATACACGAGCTTCTGCCCCTGTTAAGGTTATGATAGTAGAAATTTCTTTCTAGGGAAATTAGCTCCGAAGCAGAATTTCCAGTTTTGTTTTTATTTCATTATACATAAATATTTATTTAAACAATTCTCTTTAATACAGTTTCATATGCATGTGTTGTTTGTTTTAGATGGAAAAATTTGTACCAAAATTATTCCAAAATCTTCGCTTCAAAGATATTTCTGCACTACGATATTTAAGTGAATAAGATTTTCCTAATTTAAATTTTGATTATTATTCTGATACTAGAATTTATTAGGTGGGTACACCCCGAGAGTCATCGGATGGGATGGAGCAATAGGCACTTAGCAACCGATATGAGCACGAGCCGGAATGATATCTTCCTCCCTTCCCGCAGTTTCGTGGATAGCGACACAATAGGGCACGTTTTGGGCATCGTAGTATAACCGGAAAACCTAATCACCCCGCCCTGCCGTAGAATCTGGGAACAACTGAGTGACAACCGCTGCAGTAGCTAAAGTACTGAGGCCGAAGTCCTAGTAGTCTCTCACCGGGGCACAGCCCGACCCCTTCTGAAGTAGGTGCGTACTATCACTGGTGGTAGACACGGAGACGCACCGTTATTGTACCCTCATGGGAAGCGAGAACCAGCTTAAATGTACGGCTTCTTCTCCTCCGTGAACTCGCGGTGCACCCTGAGGGATGCATCGTAATGTAAGGGGTAGAAAACTAATATGCATTTTGGAAATATTCCTGTCTACCGAATCAGCCTGTAGTTTGAGGCAGATTTATGTTTTTGGTTACAGAACCACATACCAAATATCACTTAACTAGTAGGGTTTTATTGGATTATCTGATTCTCAGGAACGAAAATTTACACGGCTACAAAATTTCTACCCATTGTTGGATTTCATCAAAATTTAGATATTCCTCTAAAATCCAATTATAAAACAAAATAAATATTTCACCCATCCAACTCTTTGCGTGCTAACTAAGGTGTTCACATGCGCAAGGACAGGTAGACAGATCAACTTTTCAAACACGCATTCCGTCCAAAATCTAGTATAAATTTGCAATTCTGGTAGAAACACCACATACTAAATTTCATTCGCCTAAATAATTCTATTTTCAAATCATGTTGTTCAAAGACAACAAATTTCCAAAGGTTCATCAAAATCTTGAGATTTTTTTCGATTGCAATTCTTTCTCACTGTATATACTTCGTATTGGAGAAAGTAAATATTGAACAAACAATGGCATTCAAACTGAAGATTTCAATTATTTGTTTCCTGCAGTTTATTGTAATTTAAATGATTGTCAGTACACAATCAACATATTGGTCACGGGTGTTGCTCGTGTGACTTAAGAAAAAAAATAAGGCAAATTTTATGCTTGGAAACAAAATGTTAATCTTCCTGCTGTATTATGTTCATATTTACTAAATTTACTAAAATTAATGTGCTGAGAAAAATCTATTTTGAAAGTGAAGGAAATAATTAAATAAGAAAAGTAGCAACAGAAACAAAACATAAATTAATATCTTTATCTTGCTTTTAAAGCCATTGACAGTAAATTTAAAATTTGCGTAAATTACTTTCTTAGCAAAACACAGATAAGAGTACAAAGCAGAAAATTCCGTCAGAAATTCTGTAGATAAATGAAAAAGTAAGTTTTACACTTTCATAAGAAAGTTTGATGAAAAACAATTTTGTTGAAACTTCTTTGCAAAAAGGAAGACATTTATCTGCAGCGCTTAACACAGCAGTTTGGTCACGGCCTTTCAATTTCTTTGATAATAATCGATCGTGAACAAGTACGGAAATTACAGGTTCCGTCCAAATTTCATAAGTTTCTGCTCAATGGGTGCTTTGTCTATTGACCGACAAACACAAAGGGAATCGTTCTGAAACTGCTTTTTAAGTTTTGAATTGTTATTGACTGGAAGTAAATGAAGACAGATCTGTCACGTTGGACGAGTCTTTCTCTCCTGAAATAAAACGTAGTACCGTCGGGTGTAAAAATTCCACTTGGGCGGGAATTCTTCGGAGGGAACAAATAGAAACGTGTTAAACGCCTCAAATATTTAAATAAAAGAAGTAATTAAGTTGAAAAAGAATTTCTCTATTGAATTTTAGTGTACATATACCATTATTATAAGATTTCTGCCCTGTTTTGTCTTTTCAAGCAGTGTAACATACTAATTACTGCAACATGTATATAATCTAAACATATACAGAAAACACAACAGGAAACATATGAAAAGTAATAATATATACAAAATTAGCAAAAACACAGATTTTGTTTTAAAAAATATTGTTTCTTATCATGCATCACCAACTATAATAAATAAAAATTATTTCATCTGTATATCCGTTTATTTATTTAAAATCCACACCAACACTGGAAACCCAAGAGGGTGTAAAGCCTGATACAGGTCTGTAGGATGAGACAGTACAATACATCAAAACAAGTCAAGAATAACTTATTTAGGAGAAAAATTGCGTACAAAACTTAATAAACCCAATAAACTTAATGAATCCAATGCAAGTTTAAACTAAATAGGATAGATTAAAATCAATCGCATCTATGTATCAATAAAAAAACTTTATTTAAACGCAGTGATCTTCCTGATATGGTAGTGAGCAGAGAAAGATATAAGAGGAAGAGATATGTGAGTGAGCAGAAAAAAAATGCGACTCACGTATGCAGTAGAAAATCTTGCCCTTCCATTTTCACGAACCCCCGAGTATGCAGAAAGAAGAAGAAGTAATCACGTTTCCGGACCATATATGGAAAGATCATACTTTCAAGAAAATATTAAAACAAGATTGGATGGAACTAAACAGGAACAACGAACTCTCAACATGGAACTATAATAATCCCTCTCTGTTTTGAGTGCGAATTATTTAAACAAATCTTTGTTTTCAAGTTGTATCAACAAAGCATTAATTGTGTTGACAAAATTAAATTAATTATCTAGTTCTATAAGTGTAACAAAATGAAATGTCTCAATATTACAAAACTTATTCAGCTGATTTAATGATGCCAAATTCACCACTGACTCTTAAACACATTCGCATCATTATAACGGGACCATTTTGAAACGAATTAAAAAAAATTAAAAATTCTTATATATAAGACGTTTTATGTGGCGTCAAGGAATATTTGTGCCAAATTAGAAGAAAATCGAACAGCAAGTTTAATCATGGCAGAGTATGAACGAATGTACAAACAGACGAAATAACAAGCAGTGGGTTAAAACAGATCCCAACTTCACTCTGTCAATTTTATTGATGTGAATTTATTGTACTTTCGGCACAGATTTTTAGTCTTTAACTCAACAATATTGAACATTTAATCCTTTTAAGACAAAAGTTTTACCTCAGAAATGTTGGCACTGAAATAGAACTCACATCAAAACCAGGTTGCCCTTATGACTTTCGATATAATTTCCAATATGTCAGAAACTCTCTTTTTATCTTGAATATTTTCTTTTTTAGTCTTTAATTAATTTCATAATTCATTATTATATTCATTGGTGCGGAATCGTGTAATCATTTGTTGTCAAATTCAGCACCAGATGACACGTCTCGTATTGAATTCAATCAACATAAATTAAGTGTTTGGTTATAATCCATTTGTAAAAGATGAATTTATTGAATTGTCATCAGACTGAAAATAATTGAGCAGAATTTCAAAACTTTAGCATATCAAGAAATGAGATAAAAATTGATTACAAAATGTTATCATTACAGACATGAAATGTACAACATTCATCAGGTAGTTTAATTGAATTATTATCCCTGAAGAAAATTTAATCACTAATATTAAATTATTAAATATTAAAAGTGGTACAACTTCTTTTTTAAATTTTCGAGCCTTAAACCAGGACTGTAATTTTCTCTTTTGAATCTCTTCTCTTCTAATATACTTTCTCCTCTGTTGCTGTACTTTCTCTTCTACTTTCATGTTGGGCTGGCCGAGAGGCTCTGAGAAAGTGAAATTTACAGCAATTAAACCCGTTAAGTAGATACGAATTAAAACAAAACTGACGGAAAGTTTCCATTAATGGTTCGTGAAAACAGTGTCTCAGCATGATAAAAGTAGTGTGTGTATAACTACGTATTTTTAAATCTCAATCTTGAAAGAAATATCTCTGAACAATAGAATAAAGTATTTTGCCATTTAAAATACACAGCCTAAATTGCCATTTCCTGTTTTGGTTTTTCAGCAAAAATAATTCATTTCTCTAAATTTGAAATATTTAAATACACTTTCTATTAATATTGATATCCCGAATGATATCCTTGGATATTGCGTCAGAACTTGGATATGAATTAAATCACACAGCATAAGAATCGTATTGGATTACAAATTGTTCTGGCATTTTTAGACTTTCTCATTTAATACTTTTGTATCATAGAAGTCAATCAAGGAGCATCAGGCACTTAGCAACCGATATGAACACTATCCGGAATGATATCTTCCTCCCTTCCCGCAGTTTTGTGCATAGTGACACAATATGGCATGATTTGTGCATCTTAGTATAAGGTGAGAAAACTAATTTGCGTTTAGGATGTATTCCTGTCGTCCGAATCAGCCTGAAGTTTGAGAAAGATTTAGGTTTTCGGTTAAAAACAACATACCAACTATCATTTAACTAGTCGTTGCTTTTTTTGGATTATCACATTCACACAAACGCAAATATAGAGGAAGACAAAAATTCTATCCATTGTTGGATTTCGTCCAAATTTTGATAGGTCTCTAAAATCCAATTATAGAACAAAATAAAAAAAATCCATCCAACTCTTTGCGTGCTTACTAATGTGTTCAAATGGGCAAGGACGAGCAGACCGATAAACTTCTCAAACACGCATTCCGTCCAAAATCTAATAGAAATCTTGTTGAAATATAGATTTCTGGTAGATAGACCACATACCAAATTTCATTCGCCTAAACCATTGTATTTTCAAATCATATTGTTCTCAGACAGACAAATTTCCAAATATTCATTAAAGTCTTGAGATTTTTCCTCGATTGCAATTCTTTCTCATTGCATAAACTTCGTATCGGAGAAAGTAAATATTGAACAAACAATGGCATTCAAACTGATGATTTGACTTACTTTTTTCTGTAGTCTACTGCAATTTAAGTTATTGTCAATAAACAATCAACACTTTGGTTCCTTGTTTCATGGGTGTGACTTAAGAAAATTCACATAAGTCAATTATAATGCTTGAAAACAAAATGTTAAGTTTCTTGCTGTATCGTGTTCCAATTTACTAAACTTAGTAAAATTAATAAGATGAGAAAAAAACTATTTTTTGGAAGTGGAGGAAATAATAAAATAAGAAAAATACCAACAGAAGCAAGCTTGGAACGACAGTTTTAGTTTCTTTGAAAAACGGTCGTGAACACGTACGGAAATTTCAAGTTCCGTCCTAATTTCGTAAGTTTCTGCTCGATGGGCGGTTTGTCTATTTATCGACAAACACAAAGGGAAACGTTTTGAAACTGCTTTTATGTTTTCAAATTGGTATTAACCGGAAGTAAATGAGGACAAAACTCGCACGGGGGATGAGACTTGGGTGCATCATTTATCGCCTCAAATAGAACGAAGAGCCCTCAGGTGTAAAAATTTCACTTCTTCGACGTTGGGCTAAAATTTTTCCCAGAGAACAAATAGAAAAATGTACCACGCCTCGACAAATATTTAAATAAAGGAAGTGATTAAGTTGAAAAAGAACTTCTCTCTTAAATTTTAGTGTACATATACCATTACTGTACAATTTCTGTCCTATTTTGTCTTTTCAATCAGTGTAACTTACTAATTACCGAAACATGTATATTATCTAAATATATACAGAAAACAAAACTAGAAACATATGAAAACTAACATGAGCTACAAAATAATCAAAAACTAGATATTTTGTTTTAGCAAAATAATGTTGCTTATGATGTATTAGAAACAATAATAAATAAAAGTTATTTATTGTTTAAATCTGTTTATTTATTTATTTAAGATTCACACCAACGCAGCTAATCCAATAGGGTGTGAAGTCTGATACATGTCTGTAGAGAAGAGTCAGTACAGTACATCGAAATAAGCCTAGAATTACTTAATTAAGACTAAAATGACATACAAAACTTAATAAACCCTACAAAATAAACCCAATGGAAGTTCAAACGAAATAGGATAGATTAAATCAATTCCGTCTATTTATCAATAAAAAAACTTTTATTAAACGCCGTGATCTTTCTGATTTGGAATCCGTACAAATAGTAAAGATGTAATTACGTCTACAGCCCTAAAACTTTAATAAAGTTTTAAATGAAACATTTCTTGTTCAGACAGTGGACGATTATTAAGTAACAGAACACTTAAGAATAATTTCACTTGCTATTATAAAATACACATCTGTTTAAATATAATAACGTTTCACTTACTATATTTAACTAAAAACGAAACCTATTCAATAGTGGGGAATTGTGTCATCAATCGTTTCAAATTCGGCACAAGATGACGCCTCCCGTATTGAATAAAATAAATCAAATCAAAACAAGTAATTAGTGGTTGATGATAATCCATTTGTATAAAAATAATATATTGTATCGTCATCAGGAAGAAATTAACTGTACAGAATTTTGTTTAAAAAAATACCTATCAAAAAATGAGGTAAAAATTGATTACAAAATTTCATCTTTACAGACATGGAATTTACAACAGTCAACAGGTAGTTTCATGGAGCTCATATCCGGTAGAGAGTTGAATCTCTAATATTAATGTTTTAGTATTGTGTGAATTCTGCTACCGAAAGTTGCTCGCTTCCTTCGACGATGAGGAGGCTGCGGAGAGAGGTAAGCAGTCCTTTGCTTTTCTTTCACTTCCATTGCTATTTAGTCCAGTGGTTGGGTCGTAAAAAAGTCCGAATTCGGAATTAATTAGGGGAAATTGTTTTAATTCCTTCAGTTTAGGTCTGGAATGAACATACTAAGATTTCCCCCTCCTGCTAGGTTAATTTTAGCCGCTGCGCCCAGATTTGTAGTCAGAAAATACGTCTTTTTTCAATAATAGAGCAATATCTGAAAATTAACTCATGCTGTCAAAAACATTGTAATACAGTAGTTGTAGAGCTTAAAATTCTTAATAAAATGAGTAGCAACACTTATTATATTCAATGAAAATAAACCTTACAACTGCGCTTGAAAGTTTTGCCGAAATCTCTAATCAAACGCTTAAAGCGAGAACGGATCAAGTTATCGGGTTCACCCTGCCTCCAATTATTATATATACATTTGAAATTGTTCGGGATGCTTTTATAATTATTTCCAGCATATTTTGAGGGAAAAACAACTGTTATTATGATTTAACAGAGGAAAACATCACACGAAAGTTCAGCGATGGTTGAGAGCGTGTTTATTAATTAGAAGCAACGGATTTCTCATCCGATGGGAGTTCTTCAAAATTACTCAAAGTTTCTTCTTTATTCAGGTATATGCACGGTATTTTAAATAAATTACCGGTTATTTTGCAAAAGAAATCTTCCAAAATTATAAACTGCACTTGAAATAAATAAAAAATTATTTCAATAAAAAGTACCACAAACCGAAATCGCTACGAACGGAGAAGAGTAATATTCAACTAACTGCAAACAAAAATCCTGAAGGAATGAGAGTTCCCAGTTCTATTTCAAGTAAGCAAATTGCATTGCACAAGGGACATTGTTACTGTTGTGGCTGATTAGATAATATTTTCCCATCTGTGCATATGGGAAACACGTGTCCATCATCGATAGTTAAAATACAAACACAGAGAGCGCATGCGTTGATGACGTCGCTTTGGGAGTACGTCGCTTAGACCCATTGATACGTAGAGGAATAAGTATCATGTTTCAGAGCTCTTTTAGCAACTGAAAAACTTTTTATAAGCCTACTTTTTGTGGAAACGTTGTTAAAGAGTCACACATAATGAAGGAATCAAAATATGGAATGTTTAAGAGATCTTTAAAGATCTTAAGGGAGAGATTAAAGATATCTTTTTATTCATCTATAAATCCAAATTTTGCGAACATCAGGATCTTTAGGAAATAAATGAAAAGATTTGTTTTTGCCTTCCGAAATTCCTAGAATGCATCGAACATCCGACAACCGCATAACCATGCATTGTATTAGCTAAAAAACAATTTTTAAAACAGTTTTGAAATCTTTAGATTTCAACCTAGAGAAAAATTAACCGAAAACCGAGTAATGCCTATTCGTGGTTTCACTTCCAAGGTGAAATTTCATGACGAATTAATGTCTGTGAATCCTGACGTAATATTTAGAAGAATCTCTCTCCTAAAAAAGTCTGATGCAAAGTTACAGAAATATTTTGAATTTGTTGTTGGTTCCTTTTCCATTGTCACTCTTTGATGAAGGAGGACAGCGCAAGACCCGCAAGTCAGAATTTTATGATTTAATTTCTATAGCGACAGACGTGCATTTCACTTCAGCTTGTTTTGTGGTTGATGGTGGATTTTTATTACATCGTGAATTCAATGAAGGAGCCTCAATAACTTTTTTACGGTTACCCTGAAGATGCAGCGAAAAATACAGAATTAGTAGAACGTATCAGACGAATAAAGAAAAAAAATAGTTGGTTATGATATTTTTGATTAATCGATGTCAGCCATTATGTCCCATGAGAAATTTTTATCAAGTGAAAAGAACAAGCAAAGGCTTATAAATATGTTAAGTTTCAAGAAGAAGGTTTTGTTGTGAAGCAAGCTCAGGAAGAT
Source organism: Araneus ventricosus (assembly GCA_013235015.1). NCBI lineage: Eukaryota > Metazoa > Arthropoda > Arachnida > Araneae > Araneidae > Araneus > Araneus ventricosus. Next base: position 27,095 of record BGPR01002355.1, on the reverse strand, counting down.
TCTAATAATCAAAGATGCTTTGGAAATAGAAAAGAGTTCATAATGTGTTGTGGTTGTTGGTGAAGATATTGACCTCTTGGTTATAATGACAGCATCCACTAATTCCGAAAATATTTTCTTCTTGAAGTCTCAGAGTGGTAAGGCAAGAGATGCCATATATTGTGCAGCAAGCCTGAACATTACTCCACATATAAGGGGCAATATTTTGTTTCTTCATGTGTTCAGTGGTGGCTATAACACATCTGCTCTTTTCAGGCAAGGAAGAAGAAATTTATGAATGTTCTGAACTGCAACAAGTTGTGAGAAAATGTATGCCCAGATGACATAGATGAAGTAGGTCAGAAAGTTTTGATAGCCCTGTATGGGTAAAGAACTGAGATTTAAAATTTTTCAAAAATCACTAGCAAAATATTATTTCAATTTCGTGTTTCACTCTCCCACTAAAACATCTGTCAGTGAACACTCTCTCCGTGCATACCTACAGGTTCAACTGCGGAGTGAATTTGTCAAATTTAGATTGGGGTTGGAAAGAAACCAAACATGGATTGTTCCCAGTCACCACCCAAAAGGAACCAGCTCCTCCAGCCCAACTCTTTATGATATCATACAAGTGCGCAAAAGCGCGTAATTTGACTCGCAACTGTAGGAAATCTGGCATTAAATGTTCCACGCCTCGAAAATATTTAAATAAAAGAAGTAATTAAGTTGAACAAGAATTTTTCTATTAAATTTTAGTGTACATATACCATTATTGTAAAATTGCTGCTCTGTTTTGTCTTTTCAAGCAGTGTAACTTACTAATTACTGAAACATGTATATAATCTAAATATATACAAAAAACATAACAGGAAACATATGAAAAATAATAATATATACAAAATTAGCAAAAACACAGATATTGTTTTAACAAAATATTGTTTCTAATCATGCATCACTAGCTATAATAAATTAAAATTACTTCAACTGTAAATCTGTTTATTTATTTAAAATCCACACCAACACGGGAAACCCAAGAGGGTGTAACGCCTGATACAGGTCTGTAGGATGCGACAGTACAATACATCAAAACAAGTCAAAAATTACTTAATTAGGAGAAAAATTACGTACAAAACTTAATAATCCCAAAAAACTTAATGAACCCAATGCAAGTTTAAACTAAATAGGATAGATTAAAATCAATCGCATCTATGTATCAATAAAAAAAAACTTTATTTAAACGCAGTGATCTTTCTGATATGGTAGTGAGCAGAGAAAGGTATAAGAGGAAGAGATATGTGAGTGAGCAGGAAAAAAACTGCTAATAATCAAAGGTGCTTTGGAAATAGAAAAGAGGTCACAATGTGTTGTGGTTGTTGGTGAAGATATTGACCTCTTGGTTATAATGACAGCATCCGTTAATTCCGAAAATATTTTCATCTTAAAGCCTGAGAGTGGTCAGGCAAGAGATGCCTTATATTGTGCAGCAAGCCTGAACATTGCTCCACATATAAGGGGCAATATTTTGTTTCTTCATGTGTTCAGTGGTGGCTATAACACATCTGCTCTTTTCAGGCAGGGGAAGAAGAAATTTATGAATGTTCTGAACTGCAACAAGTTGTGAGGAAAATGCATGTCCAGATGACATAGATGAAGTAGGTCAGAAAGTTTTGATAGCCCTATATGGGGAAAGAACAGTAAAGAACTGAGATTTAAAATTTTTCAAAAATCACTAGTAAAACATTATTTCAATTTAGTGTTTCTCTCTCCCACTACAACATCTGTCAGTGAACACTTTCTCCGTGCATACCTACAGGTTCAACTGCGGAGTGAATTTGTCAAATTTAGATTGGGGTTGGAAGGAAACCAAGCATGGATTGTTCCCAGTCACCAAAAACAAGGAACCAGCTCCTCTAGCCCTTTTCTCTATGATATCATGCAAGTGCGGAAAAGCGTGTAATTTGACTCGCAACTGTAGGAAATATGGCATTAAATGTTCGACAATTTGCTATCACTACAAAGGACAAGGGTGTACCAATTTTCCAGAATATGATGAGATCGTTACAAACTCAGCTAATCAAGAGGTTGAAATCGATATCAGGATAGAAAAGAAAATTTCAGAAGTTGACTTTGAGGAAGAATGTCAAACATTGCAAGTGTAGAAAAGTGACAGTAAGCAAACCGCTATTAATGATGACTCATTTTCAACATCTAAAAAATTGAAATTGATCTAAAACTTTTTATCTATTGAATATTACCTCAATTACGCGTAATTAAATAATAAGTGTTAAAATGAAAGTCATTGTTTTCCATTACGCTCTCAGCCATTGTTGAAAGTTTCGTGTGATGTTTTTTCTTTGTTAAATCATAATAACAGTGGGGTTTTTCCCTCACAATATACTAAATAGAGCCTTGAAATAAATAAAAGCATCCTGAAGAAATTTAAGACGTATATATAATAATTGGAGGCAGGATGAACGGATAACTTGGTTCGTTCTCGCTTCAAACGCTTGATTAGAGATTTGGGCAACACTTTGAAGAGCAGTTGTGAGCTTAATTTTCATTGAATTTAATAAGTGTTGGTACTCATTTTATTCAGAATTTCAAGCTCTATATCTAGGGTATTTAAATGTTTTTGATAGCATGAGTTGTTTTTGTAGCGATTATTGAAAAATGTACTATTTTCTGACTACAAAACCGCACGGAGCGGCTACCGCTCACCTAGCAGGCAGGGGGAACTTAATATATTCATTTCAGACCTAAACTGAAGGGATTAAACCAATTTCCAGCTTTCCCCTAATTAATTCCGAATTCAACTACCCAACCACTGGACTAATTCTTATTCCTCTGTTGTTTCGGCCACGAATAATAATCCAACCCTAAAACCTTTAGCTTTGCGCACTGTAAAATTCACGTTCTCATAACACATCCATATCTAATGACAATAAGAGTAATTTAGATTTACCAGCCCAGATGTAATAGTCCAGGATTTATATAAAAGAAAACAGATGAAAAAAGTACCTCTGCTTTTAACTCAATTTCAAAATATTTTATAGAAAGTTCTACAATAAGAAAACTGGTGCAACTTCTTTTATAAATTTTCGAGTCTTAATACAGATCTATGCAAAATGATGTCTCTTGTATTTTTTCTTTTTTATTATTCTTTTTTCTCTATTGCTCTAATTTTCTTCAACTTTCATGCTCGGCAGGCCGAAAGGCTCTGGGAAAGTTAAATTTACAGCAATAAAACAAGTAAAGTAGAAGCGAATTAAATCAGATCTGATGGCAAGATTCCATTAATGATTCGTGGAAACAGAGTGAACAATATTTTAACTTTAATATTTTTCCTTTACATTTTCATAACTAAACACTCTAAATAATATTTCAATAACCTCAAACGGTTGATTACTGTTACCATTTTCTTTATATTACATGTTTTGTAATTGTCTATTTACATTATCTATGTTTTAAAAGTTTGTTTTTCAGGAATGGCAACGTTGTTTTAGTTGAGTAGAAAAATGTCTTTAGAATTTGAGTTTAAATCTTTAACTTTGTATTCTTTATATAATGGAAACGGCATTTACAGTCGGTAAATTTGAGATTTCTTATTTAGAGTATGAATGAAGAATTTATTTTAGTTTTTAGAGTAATAATTTAGAGAGTTTTTAAACATCTGGCGTCCGCAACCAGGATTCTTACCTGTAAGTAGAGATCATTCATTTGTTTATAATGGATGTTCTAAAGTGCAATTGATCTCAATTCAGGAGATTGTTTACAAAAGCTTTAAATGATTTTGAGAAGAGTGAATTTGATTTATCGATAAATGAAAGAATTTTGAAACTAAGGTTAAGTGAAGAGAAAGCTAAAGTGATGTTAGAGATGGAAGAGTCTTATAAAGTTGAACTTATCAAAACTGAAAATAATGAAACTATAATAAATAACGAGTTTGACGAATCAGAATGCTATATTGACAAGTGGAGAATATCAGAATACAAGTTAGCTTCACTTTTAGCTGGAAAAGATAGCAGTTCTGTTGATAGTGAAAGTTTTATTCAGAATTCTGCTCTTCGATATCCAAAGCTTAAACTCCCAACTTTTGATGGGAATATCAAGAACTGGTTACGATATTGGAGCCAGTTGAAGAAGATCGATACCAATCCTAATTTGGATGATCATGATAAATTTGCTAATTTATTGCAATCAGTGGAAAAAGTATCATCTGCCGAAGAGTTAATTAAAAGCTTTCCACCCGGTGGTGAAAGTTATAGCAAAGCTTTACAACAACTACAATCACGTTTTGGTAAAGAAGACCTTCTAAAAGAGGTCTATGTTAGAGATCTTCTTTCGTTAGTGTTATTAAAGAATTCTAAGCAGAAATTTTCTTTAAGAACACTCTATGATAACTTACAGTCAAAACTTAGAGCGTTAGAAGTTTTAGGTTATAGCTATAAATGTGGTTAAATTAAGATTTCGAAACATAAATTCATCACGCACTTAGCATTAATTCTGTTGAATGAAAATTAAATTCTGCATAAATTCAACACATTTAGGAAACGAATAATAAAATGTCGTATTTCTCTATCAAGAATCATGAATTAATTTAACAATCCGGATTACCAGTAATTTTGTCAGTTCATAACTGCCAAAAATACTTTTTGCACTTTTTGCTTACTGTGTGAAAATGGAAAGGCAAGATTTTCTACTGCATACGTGTTGCGGAGTTTTTTTTCTGTATATATTTAAACAATGTACATGCCTCAGTAAAAAGTGAGTTACACTGTTTGAAAGGACAAAATAGGGAAGAAATTTTAAAATAAAGGTACATGTACAGTAAAATTTAATACAGAAATTTTTTTTAAACTTAATCACTTCCTTTATTTAAACATTTGTCGAGACGTGCACACGGTTCTATTTGTACCCTGGGAAAAATTCCACCCCATCATCGAAGAAGTGGAATTTTTCCAAAAGGATGCTACGTTTTATTTCAGTTGATAAATTATGTACCCATGTCTTGTTCACAGTTCCAGTTTTGTCCTAATTTACTTCCTGTTAATAACAATTCAAAAATATAAAAGCAGTTTCTAAACGCTTTTCTTTGAGATTGTCAGACAATAGACAAAGCAACCATCGAGCAGAAACCTATGAAATTAGTACGGAACCTTCTTTTGCCTTACGTGTTCACGACCGTTTATCAGAGAAACTGAAACTGCCGTGACCAAGTTGCTGTGTCACGTGCTGCAGATAAATGTCTGTGTTGTCGCCACGAAGTTTCGACAAAATGTTTTTATCAAGATTTTTTATAAAAGAGTAAAACTTACTTTTTGATTGATCTACGAAATTTCTGCTGGTATTTTCTGCTTCGTACTCTTGTATTGTCTTCTACTAAAGTATTCTACACAAATTTTAATATAAGAACAAGAAATGATAAAAGAAGATAATGATATTATATTTATGTTTGCTTCTGTTGGTATTTTTCTTATTTAATTATTTCGTTCACTTCCAAAAAATAGTTTTTTCCCCAGCACATTAATTTTAGTAAATTGGAACATAATACAGCAGGAAGATTCAAGCATAATAATTGCCTTATGTTACTAAATTTCCCAATTACACGGGACTAAAATGTTGATTGCTTACTGACAATAATTAAAATTGTAGTAGACTGCAAAGAAAAAATAACTCAAATCATCAGTTTAAATACCACTGCTTGTTCAACATTTACTTTCTCCTATACGGAATATATACACTGAGAAAGAATTGCAATCGAAAAAATTCTCAAGATTTTAATGAACCTTCGGAAATTTGTCTGTCTGAGAACAATATGATTTGAAAATAGAGTGATTTAGGAGAATGATATTTTTTATGTGGTGTTTGTACCAGAATTGTAGATTTCTACCAGATTTTGGGCGGAATGCGTGCTTGGGAAGTTTATCGGTCTGCCCGTCTTTGCGCTTGTGAACAAATCAGTAAACACGCAAAGAGTTGATGGGTAAAATTTTTATTTTGTTTTATAATTGGATTTTAGAGACCTATCAAAATTTGGACGAAATCCAACAATGGGTAGAATTTTTACGGCCTGTATATTTGCGTTTGTGTGAATCTGATAATCGAAAAACACTACTAGTTAAATGATTTTTATACGTGGTTTTCTAACCAAAAACATAAATCTGCCTCAAACTACAGGCTGATTCGGTCGACAGGAATACTTCCGAAATGCATATTAGTTGCTCCCTTTATACTACGATGCATCCCTCAGGGGGCACCGCGAGTTCACGGATGAGGAGCAGCCATATAAGTAAGCTGGTTCTTTCTAAACCTTGAGGGTACAATAACGGTGGTCCTCCGAGTCTACCAAAAGTGGTAGTACGTACCTACTTCGGGAGGAGTCGGACTGTGACCCGGTTAGAGGCGACTAGGATTCTGGCCTCAGTACTCTAGCTATTGCAGCGGCTGTCACTCAGTTGCACCCCGGGTGCTAGGGCAGGGCGGGTTGATACGCTTTTCCGCTTATACTACGATGCACAAATCGTGGCATCTTGTGTCACTATATTCAAAACAGCAGGTAGGGAGGAAGATATCATTCCGGCTAGTGTTCATATCGTTTACTAGGCGCCTGTTGTTCCATCCAATCCGATGACTCATTTTCGGAGTTTTACCCACCTAATAAATTCTAGTCTCAGAAAAATAATCAAAATTTAAGTTAGTAAATTCCAATCCACTAGAATATCTTAGTGCAGAAATGTCTTCGAAAATAAGATTTTGGAATAATTTTTATAAGGAGACGCAAAGAATTTTAGTACAAAACTATACTCAAAAATTCCTCTTGTATTTAAAATCTGGAATATAATTCATTTTAAAGATATTACATTTTAAAAGAAATGTTACTTGCAAGTAAGACCAGTTTTTTGATTAATTACAAGTGATTTGGGAATTTTAACATACTCTTCTCTTATGGTTAGTTTTTATTTAACAAGGACAGTTATTTGGTGAAGATTCTTTTACGAAATAAAGCGTTGTTCTTAAGTCTTTCACCGTTGAATTTTAAACATTAAGAATGAATGAAAATATAAGCCCCTTAAATCCATTCAAAAAAATTTTAATATACGATTGATACGATCTTTTGATAATTTTCATACGGGCGTATTCATATACTTTAAATTCATTTTTTTTCATGATTATTTTATTTCATTTAATTCAAGTCCAGCTCTCGACGCTTAATCTTTATCAATATCACGCAATTCATATTTTACATTTCATCAGAATATTTCCAACAGAAACCTTTATTTAATAAGCTGATTACATTTTAGACATCGTATCAAAAAATTCTGCAGCATCACAAATGTTTAATTGCATCTGAAATAGTAAAGAAGGAAGAATCGCTACATTCCATAAATGGAAAAATTATTCCGATGACAAAGATTTAAAAAAATGTTTAATTAATGCATGAAATTTCAGATTAAGGAAGAATTATGTCTTTTAAATGGTTCTATCACAATGCCGGAAAGAGAAACAAGAAGACATTTTTTTCTTGAAAAAATTCTAATGACATAAGTGTTTAAAGTCAGAAAATATTCTTCGTTTGTAGACGCGTATTCTTGAGTTCGTCACATTTAAAATGCATGTTTATAGAGCACTATATAGAGCTGGTAAATTACAGTGGAAAATTGGTTTTCTTTTACCATAAAAAGGAATGCTCCTATAGTTTATTTAATATTTGTCAATAAGGTTGTAGAGAGTTTCAAAAAGCCCATACATGATTGAATATTAAACAATGTTAATAGAAATATTATAGGCTGACAAAGAAATTAAATGGTAGAAGATTATAATAGAATTTTCCCCCTCAGCAATTTATTCTTATTTCCAACTCATTAAGACAACAAATAATTTATTTTATCGTATTTATTCCGCTCATAAAAGAAAATGTATTATTTAAATTTTATTGCTATGAGTGCAAATGTAATTCAGATTATGTGAAATATAGGCAAAATTTACAATGTTCCTGAATTTCTCTTTTTATTACAGAATCAATTATTGTTCACAAAATTTCAACCCAGTTTATTTTTGTCATGTGCAGTAATAATATATTGCAACATATATTTCATATTTTTAAAAGTGTCACGTAAATAAAAATTTTGCTACCGACGCCTGTACTGATAAACGAACTATAATTCGAAAACTAATATAACATTTAGAGCAATAAAACAGACAGAAAATGTAAACATTGGATAAGGCAAAATTACAACTAAGAATTATTATAGCATATTGTTTCCAATATTCTTACTTCTGTGCGAAATCTCTGTGCAGTATAATCTATCAGAAAGAAAGACCATAAAAATTAAAAAAAGAAATAAATGTGATTTGGCAGAAAGTTTTCCACGTGATGACAGCTTTTTTATAGTAAGATATACCACTACAATTTTTCCTTGTTAATTGATAAGAAAACTAGTTTAAACTGTCATTTTATTGTTCAGCCGCAGAAGTGTGAATCTTTATAAATGTATTAAGGAATACAGGAAAAGGAAATGACAAACATAATTTGAATTAATTTTTCTATAAAAATTAATTTTTTAAAATACTTATTTATCAGAAGAGAACAAATGTTATAAGTTTATTTATTGAATATGTAACTACTCAAAGTTAATGAATAAAGACAAAAAATTTAAGTGGTACAAATATGCAGCACTGCACAGTGAAGAATTAAAAGTTACAGCACCTCCAAGATTACATAAAACGATAAAATAAAATTATTGTTACAAATATAATAAATTTTTAAAATAAATTTTTATCGACATCACTACAACGTGACGCTATGAAAATAAAGCATTTTCATTGAAAACAGTCCATGGCATAAAATTTCAAATATCTAGCACACCAGAAAATCAGGGAAATTTCGATGACAGTATTCGTTATTTAAAAATATGAAGCAATTCAAGTGAAATAGGAGTTGAATAATTCGTATTAATATGTAGGAAGAGAATATGTATGGCTCTGATATCAACTGTTTATAAACAGTTTAACTTTACAAAACTACATTCACCATTATTTTTTTTTCAATTTCATCATTTTTTACACTTTCCCCATGCTTTAATAGACTTAGATCTTCTCATTTTTATGCATGGATAGATACATTTTCACTCCCTACAGAAATCTACGAGAGTTGTGAAATGATGAAGGATATTTCGAAAAGTACACTTTCTTTCCCAAATCTAGGGAAGAGTAAATTTCAAAGAGGAGTGATAAGACATTCCATCCACGTCATTCTGAATAGAAAAATATAACAACAACTTTCCTAATTCATGGATTAATATGCTCTTCAAAATTCCTCAGTCATATCTTTAGCCATTTTTTATTTTAGAGATAGAACGATGAATTTTTATTTTTTCACCCAAAATTGCCCGCATATTGCCTTCTCATACATTAAAGCGTCATTTATACAATTCTCATTTATATGTCGCATAGATTCATGCATCGTTTCATCGTAGTCAAAATTCATTCGTAAAAATTTGAATGACAAATTATTTCCCCTATGGAATACAAAGGACGCACATATTCAGTTTTATGTCTTTGTCACATTTTTCTAAAATTCGGAAATTTTATGCCTCGGCCATTATTTTTTTTATCTATTAAATGGGTGTGAGAGGCACACTATTCGTAGAAAGGAGAAAGTAAAGGCCAACTCGCACACTCAGGACGCAGCATAGCAAAATTTGGCTTTTCTGCCGCCAAACTCCAAAACAAAGAAATAAACCTGTATCCACATAAATCGAAAAAATAAGACATATATAATTAGAGCTCAAGATATGCGATAAATTTACGGATTTCTCAACTTAATGACGAATGTTTAATTTTAAAATTCAATTATTGTTTTCAACAATACATAGCAATATACTAGTATAAATTTAAAAATAAGATTATTATTTTCAAATAGATTTGGATAAGCACAATAAAATTTTTGGTAATCAAAGTTGTTTATTAAATTTCGATTAAACGTCATTTCTTTTATACATCGTTTTATATCAGTCTGTTGATACACGTATAAATTGATTGACTTCTATGATACAAATATATTAAATGAGCAAGTCTATAAATGTCTGAAACATTTTGTGATGCAATACGATTCGTATGCGATGTGATTAGCAGTTAATCTCTGATGTATTATCCAAGGATATCAATATTAATAGAAAGTGTATTGAAATATTTCAAATTTAGAGAAAAGATTTATTTTTGCTTAGAAACCAATTAAAACCAAAACAGGAAATGGCAATTTAAACTGCGTATTTTAAATGGCAAAATACTTTTCTTCTACTTTTGAGAGATATTTCTTTCGAGATTGAGATAAGAAACTCAGTTATGCACACGCTACTTTTCTTTGCTCAGACACTGTTTCCCAAATCGTTAATGGAATCTTACCATCAGATCTGTTGTAATTCGCATCGACTTAACTGGATTTATTGCCTTAAATTTCACTTTCCCAGAGCCTTTCGGCCTGCTCAACTTGAAACTAGAAGAAGTACAGCTGCAGAGGAAAAATTGCAAAAGAGGAAATGACAAAATAAGACATCATTTTACGTATGAAAGCTCGAAAATTTATAAAAGAAGTTGTACCACTTTTAATATAGCACTAATTTTTGTAAAATATTTTCAAATTACCTGATATTCATATAGTTTTTAATGCTTACCGTTTCTTTAGTATAAAGCCTAGATTTTTATATCTGGGCTGATCAATACTAAATATAATCTTATTGTCATTGGATATGGATGTGTTTTGAAAACGTGGATTTTACAGTTCTAAGGTTGGCTTATTATTCGAGTCCGATACCATAGAGGAATAAAAATAGCAATGGAAGTGGAAGGAAATGCGAAAGTAAATTTCATGCCGCTAAAGATGAGATTTTATTATCAGTTTTTCATTCTCATTTAATGTTTTGAAATTGTATACAGTTATTTTTTTTCTAATGACAATGCAGTATATTAATTTTTTACAAATGGATTTGATTCATTACGAGAGGCACCATCTGGTGCTGAATTTGATAGCAATTGATTTCACTCTTCCCCACAATTGAATATGATAATGAATCAAGAAATATATTAAAGACTAAAAAAATTGAAATATTCAACATAAAAAAGTGTTTTTGACACGTTAAAAGAGATGTCGAAGCACTCAAGCGTAATCTTGTTTTGGTTTTGAGTTCTATTTCAGTGCCAATGCTTTTGAGGTAACACTTCAATCTTACAAGGATTGAAAGTTCAAAATTGCTGATTTAAAGACTAATAATCTGTATCAAAAGCTCACTAAATTCACATCAATAAAATTGACCGAGCGAAGTGGGGTGGAAGTTTTAATCCACTGTTTGGCATTTCGTCTGTTTGTACATTTGTTCATACGCCGTCATGACAAACGCGGAGTTCGATTTTCTTCTCATTTGGCACAAACCTTCCAAAATAAATAGAAGTCTTATAAAACGACCTATATGTGAAAATTTCTTTTTTATTCCGTCTGAAGATTGTCCTGTTTTAACCTTTTAAATGTATTGGAGAGACATTGATAAATTTGGCATCATTAAATTAGCTGAGTAATTTTGGTAATATTGAGCCATTTCATTTTGTTTCGCTTGTAAAAGCAGATATTTAATTTGTCAATACAATCAATGTTTTGTTGATGCTACTGGAAAGCAAAGATTTGTTTAAATAATTTGCGCTGAAAAAAAGAGAGTGCTGATCATAGTTTCGTGTTGAGAGTTGGTTGTTTCTGTTTACTTCCATCTAATCTTGCTTTAATCTTTTCTTGAAAGTATCATCTTCTCAGATAGGGTCCGGAAACGTGATATCGTCTTCTTGGGACTTATGCAGGAGCTCTCTGATATTCCACATGATTTTGGATAAAAAAATAAATTTATTCTATCTGTAAGATAGGATAAAAATCCCAGATTATTGGCTGTTATTGCATCCTCACAATTTTAGATCAGAACAAAACTTTTTTTTGCTTATAAATTCTGCGTTAGGTTATTTATATTTTTAATGAAAATTATTCCTGGTTCTCTTCTCTTTCTGTTTAATTTACGGCAGTTCAAATTTATCGATTCACTTTTTAAGAATACTTTTTCCCTTTCTTTTTGCTGCCTAATAAGAGACTTCAATGAGTGAAAATAAATAATATGATGTTTTGGGCTTATTTATATCTAATCTTGAGCCGAGTATTTGTTTTGTGTCTTTTTCTCCTTATATTCCAGATTGAATGGTGGGAAGTTTCTTTTTATTACAAATATATTTCGTGTGATTCAGAGATGAGGAAGTTGCTTGGTTGCTAAAAGGAAAGGGTGTTGAATTTTCCTCTACTCCGTAAGATAGATGGCATAGATAGATAAACATGAGACACAAAAAAATAAAATTCAAAATGCACAGTTAGAGAGAGAAAAGAAGTGGAATGCTTTACACTGCGAACCCTATGAAATTTGATTGTAATTATGACATAATCAAAGATTTTTAATTATTGCTGTTAATTCTGTTTAAAACATAAAATTTATATACAATACTGAAAATACTAATTATCACATCGTTTGAAATTTTTAACTTTGCGTATTGTTCCTATGATGTATTAATATGAAAAATTAATAGTTTTACTGAAATGGTGGTGGGATTTTTTCTTTTTTAACATATCTGTTATTAAATACATTAAGCGTTTTGAAAGTAGAGGAACAATTGTTTCTGTTCGAAAAAATTACTAAGCGATGTTGTTCAAGAAGTTTCCACTAAATATATGCTAAAGAATCTAGTCAAACTTCTCAAGCCAGCCTCTTATAAAGGTAATAGAAAACAAAAAAGTAAAAATATATAAAATAAAAAATATACAGAAGAAGTAAACATTAGCGATGAAAATATACTTTTTTTGCGCGCACAACGCAGCAGGATCCAGTGATTGCATCAGCAAAATTGTCCAACAATTATCCAGCAAATCACTATAGAATTAAACAACAAAACTTTCTCTAATAATTAAAATAATTAAAACACACAAAAAAATAACAATTAGAAAATAAGAGAAAATACAATCAAAGTGGAAGAAATGGAAAAGAACTCGAATGGCGAATCTTCTTCGAAGAGCACTCGCCATCGGAGTTCTAATATGGATAAATTTTCTGTCAAGGCCAAAAGTATATAGTCTAAACTATACCCCCTTTTCGCCTGAATCTATCCATTAACTGAATTATAGGAAATAATCCCTTTCGACAAAGAAAAACTTAATAAAGTCCTTTATAACAATATAATAGCAATATAAAACTTTATAACAATATATCTTATAAAATAGTGTACTTATATTTTTATACTATGAAATTACATTTTAACGAAGAACGTTAAAGATGTGCCATTTAAAGTCTGCTCAAATAATAAAGATAAAGGTCGTCATCTAAGACAGCTCGCATCTTCTCATAGTGGCTAATTTAACATGTGAGAGATTATATAAACTACAGTTAAGGGAATGAGGAGAAAAAAACAAATAAATAAAAAGACGTATAATCAAAATTTTACAAAATAATCTTGATTATAACATATTAAATGCTACTGATACAAATTCGTTTAAAAATATTAATTTTAAGGTTTTTTTTTAAATAGTACTAGTATAATACTACATAGTATGAAAATAAATAATGAAATTTTCAAATTAAGATTATATCATTAAAGTGAGAAAAATCACACCTTTTTTTGCATATTGAAGCAAGTAATATTAAAGGAAGTAATTTTTGGGGTCCTTGGCCCCGAAAAGGGAATAATCCCTTGTAATGGTATGCTAGTGATGCTGGGAATTAGATGATCTGCTGCTGTTGTTGGAGGCATCTTTAGTCATAATTATGCATACCATTTACCATTTATGTGCTTGCAGGTAGACGTGTCTTAAAGAAAATCTTCCACCGTCGTTTGACGTTCTGATTGTTTTGTGCGTAAAAGTTTATGGATCGAATTTTGTCTATGGAATATTTGTTCACGAATCTTTTGACAAAAAAATTAGTTCGATTCTTCTATGAAGTCCATTCAATCTTTAAAGGAAGGGAAGAATCTTCATCATCGCTCAAACTAATAACAGACCATTTGTCTTCTATAAATTCATCATCATTCAATAATTTTGAAATCATGTTATCTTTATCAGAATTCACTTGTTAGAAAGGTGGACTTTTCTCATTTTAGAACGTAGAAAGACGAGCGTCGTTTATACGAAGCACTTTATTATTACATTAAATACGAAAGAATCGGAACGGTGATGAAACGATGTATAAATGTAAACGACGTATAAATGAGAAACGTATAAACGGTACTTTACTATAGTTCTTTCTACTGTTTTAGCGTTAGCAACATATAATCATGCTTCATTCTTCTTTAAATATTTTTTAAAAGATAAAACTGTCGTTTCGAGACTTATTACCTTTCCCCTAGTGGAAAATTATACAAGTTAAAAGATTTTCTAAGAGTTCGGTTTGTGCCTTTCCTCGATAAGCTCCATAAAATCTAGTACATGCACAAAGCCTTCATGGCCTAATTCATTTAATGGACTATTCGTTTAAAGATGAACCTGCTTGTTGTAATCCACTTGCTTTATTTTGCATCCAAATTGTGTTCCTTATTCTTTACACAGCGAATTAACTTCAAAAAACAATCGAGAATTTCGGGTGTTAAGTCTACGTCTACTAACAATGAAAAAGAATGTGTTTCAGGCTGTGTATATGTTTGTATTCTTCTCTACTATTTATAAGGGAGAATGTATGTTTGTATTTCTGAGCTTGCATGTTGGTGCTATGCAGGGCAAACCGCGGGAATCAAGATCTTATGGATTTCGCACAGATATACTCCGAAGGGTTGGATCTATATGCAATTTACCAAAGAGAGCATCATTACACTTAAAAAATTAAGAATGGATGTAGTTCTTATTGCCTTTGTTTTCTAAAGTTTTGATTTCAGTTTATATAAATGTTAGAATAACGCTTTTATTTGTAGAAGAATTTTTCATAAAATAACGATTGTCCTTTTAAAATTGAATTGTTACTTTGTTAAATATAAAAGACACCAAAAATATTTCTTTCTACTTAAATTGTTTGCTACCTGTTTATCGTTTTATCATAATTCATGTCCTTTTAAAGAGTGATTTTTTGCATTTATATTATATTGCAGATTTAACACAGATCTACTTTTGAAGACTCTAATTTAAAAAAATCATATTTGAAAAAATTAGCTGCGATTCTTTAATTCATGTATTAACAGGTATCTTGTCTACAACCATATCAGAATAGAACTTTAATTGAACAAAACATTAGACGAGATAATTAAATTAATTATCGTTGTTTAGCAGACCTTCTGGGTGATAACATTAATTGTATTATATACTTCTAATTGGAAAAATGCTTTAAATGACGAAAGAAATTATATTTTTTGCTTGATGAGGTAAATAAATATGCTGCTTGAGTTGAAATTTCTGTACAGTTTTTCGGTCTTTTTAGTAATATTTAACGATTTTAGTCATTTCAACTGCCACCTTGAGGAAGATGACCCAATCAACAAAAGACTCCATAAAGCGGCGGCCGTCGAATAGCCAAAAACAATGAATTTCGAAGCTTTATAACTCGGTCAGTTTTATTTACAGTAAGGTAAATGCTTTTAGGTATAAAATGTTGCTGTGTCAAGCATATTTTTCTTCATACCTTTACTGGGACCGGGGCGGTATTGAAATATAGACTTCGTTATTTTAGCAACGCTAATTGTACTGAATCAGCAACATAAAATATAATTCTTTTTGCTGCCTAAACCAATTTTCAAGATTTAATTATATGCATAACTAATTTTTTATGAAGAAGCAACTGGGCACCGATAACAATGACATAAAATATGAACGTTCTTCCTTATGTATAAAATTTATATCTTTCGGGTTTTTTTTAAAATTTTATATATTTATTTTGTTACAAATGTTGTGATATTTTAAAATTATCATCACGTGAAAAATTCTCTGCCAAATCACATTTATTTCTTTTTAATTTTTAAAGTCTTGTTTTTCGATAGAATATATTGCACAAGGATTTGTCGCAGAAATAAAAATAATGAAAACAATATTATACTACAATTCTTGGTTTTTATTTTCCTTTATCTAAAGTTTACATTTTCTGTCTGTTATATTGCGCTAAATTTTATTTCAGTTTTCGAATTATAGTTCGTTTATCAGTACAGACGTCGGAAGCAAAATTTTTATTTACTTGACCCTTTAAAAGCACCTTTAAAGCTATGAAATATATGTTGTAATATATTATTAGTACTTGATATGACAAATCTAAACTGTGTTGAAATTTTCTTAACAATGTTTGATTCTGTCCTAAAAAGAGAAATTCGAGGACGTTGTAAATTTTGTATAAATTTCATTCAATGTGAATTAAATTTACACCCAAAGCCATAAAATTTAAAATAATACATTTTATTTTATGAGCAAAAATAATAAGATAGAATAAATTATTCATTGTTTTAATGAATTGGAAATAATAATAGTCTGCTGCGAGAGAAAACAGGTTTTGCGGTTTTTTCTTCATTTCTTTGTCTGCCTATAATATTTCCATTAACATTGTTTAATATTCATTTATGAATGGGCATATTTAAATATTGCATCACTTTATTTATAAAAATATAATTGAATTACCGGAACAGTATTTTTTGATACGATGTCTAAAAGTAATCAGCTTATTAAATAAATATTTCTGTTAGAAAAATTATTATGAATTATAAAAATTAATTCCATGATAATTATAAAGATTAAATGTCGAGAGTTGGACTGGAATTAACTGAAATAATAATATCATGAAAAAAAAAGGAATTTAAGTATAAGAATACACCTGCATGCAAATTATCAAAAGATCAGTATTACTTGTAAACTAAAATGTTTTTGAATAGATTTAAGGGGATTATATTTTCGTTCATTCGTAAAGTTTAAAATTCAATGGAGAAAGACGTAAGAACAACGTCTTAATTCGTAGATGAATTTTAGCTAATTATCTGTAATTGTTAAATAAAAACTAACTATGAATATTTTAACTTCCAAAACCACTTGTAATTAATCAAAGAATCTGGAGTTCTTTCCAAGTAATATTTCCATACTACTTCAGAACTTTAAGTCTGCCTTTTAACATTAAAAAAATAATATAATGCTCTCCGTCGCACACAATATGAATTGGGATAGGTTATATGTATGTGTCTTGATTTCAAAGTGTAAAAGTTTTCTTAATAGTTATGCAAGCATCAGGGTAAATGTTTTTAATCTTTTCGCTGGAATCAAAACGAGAAGAATTGGATTTATTTTTAAGTAATTTTTAAAGACGCAAGTAAATATTATTTGAAAATTCTTATTTTTATATCAAACTATGCCATAATATTTGTTTCCCATTAATTGATAAGAAAATTATTTTATATTGTCTCTTTATTTCTCAGCCGCAGCTTTGTGAATCTTTATAAATGAAGTAAGGAATATAGGAAAAGGAAATGGGAAAACATATCAGTGGGGATTATTTAAACAAAACTTTGCTTCCAATTCTTATCAAAAAAACTTTGTATTAATTGATAGTATTAAATTAAACATCTTCTTTTATAAGTGTAACGAAATGAAATGTCTTCATATTTCCAAAATCACTCAGATAATTTAAGGATGCGAAATTCACCACTGAGTCTCCAACACATTGAAAGCATTAAAACGGGACCGCCTTTAAGCAGAATAAAAAATAAAGATTTTTACATATAAGTCGTTTTATATGACCCCAAGGAATATTTTTGCAAAGTCGGAATAAAATCCAACTGTGCGTTTGGTAGTGAATACGTAACAAGGAATTTTCAAACTCACGAAATCCCAGAAAGCGGATTAAAACAGACCCCCACTTTGCTGAGTCAATTTTAATAATGTGAATTTATTGTACTTTTGACACAGATTATTAGTCTTTAACTCAACATTTTGAACGTCCAATCCTTTTAAGACAAAAGTGTTACCTCATAAGCATTGGCACCAAAACTAGATTGTCCTTGAGAGTTTTGATATATTTTCGAACGTGTCAGAAGCACAGTTTTTTTATATTGAATATTTTCATCTACTAGTCTTTAATTTATTTCATAATTCATTATAATATTCATTTGTTTGGAATCGTTCAATCAATTGCTGTCAAATTCAGCACCAGATGGCGTCTCGCGTATTGAATCAAATCAACATAACTTAAGTGGCTGGTTTATAATCCATTTGTAAAAAATTTATATATTGAAATGTCGTCAGGCAGAAAATAACTAAACAGAATTTCAAAACATTAGCGTATCAAGAAATAAGGTAAAAATTGATTACAAAATATCATCTTTACAGGCATAAAATTTCATATCATTGAAGAGAGTTTAATCAGTAATGTTAATGTTGTAATACTGTGTGAATTTTGTTTCGGAAAGTAGCTCGCTTCCTTTGACAATGAGGAGGCAGCGGAGAGAGGTAAGCAGTCCTTTGCATTTCTTTCACTTCCATTGCTATTCTATTTCCTCTGTTGTATCGGAAAAGAATAATAATCCATCCTTATAACTTCGCGCACTGTAAAATTCACGTTTTCGTAACACATCCATATATAATGACATTAAGACTAATTGAGATTTACCAGCTCAGTTATAAAACAGGCTTTGTATTAAAGAAATGATCGAACTCATAGAAGATTGTGTTTGGTTAAATTTGAAAATATATTTTAATTAGTTCTGCAATATTAAAAGTGGTACAATTTCTTTTATAAAGTTTCGTGACTTAAAAAAGAAATATGCAAAATTATGTCTCATTTTGTCTCTTGCATTTTTTCTTTATTTTTTCCTCTGATGCTGTACTTTTTCTTTTACTTTCATGTTGGGAAAGCCACGAGGCTCTGAGAAAGTTAAATTTACATCATTAAAATCCGTTAAGAGGATGCGAATTAAAACAGATCTGATAAAACATTTGTAAAATATTAATATATTGTATCGTCATCAGGAAGAAACTAATTGTACAGAATTTAAAAAAAGAAGAGGGAAACATTTATTACAAAATGTTATCATTCCAGACAAGAAATTTGTGTAATGGAGACCATATCCCTGAAGAGTTTCATCACTATTTTCACAGAATTTCTTTCACTTCCATTGCTATTTTCATTCCTCTGTTGTGTTGGCCACTAATAATAATCCAACCTTAGAACTTTTAGCTTCGCTCACTATAAAATTCATCTTCTCATAACACATCCTATCTAATGACAATAAGACAAGATTTAGATTTACCAGCTCAGACATAATAATCCAGGATATATATTAGAGAACCCCACCATTCGATGTTACAGTGTTTGCTAGTCAATTTGAAGTATTTATAGAAAATTCTACAAAATTAAAAGTGGTACAACTTCTTTTATAAATTTTCGGGCATTAATACAGAACTACATAAAATGATGTTTCTTGCATTTTCTCACTTTTATTATTCTTTTACCTCTACTTTCATGTCGGCCAGGCAGAAAGGCTTTGGGAAAGTGAAATTTACAGCAATAAAACCCGTAAAGTAGAAGCGAATTGAAGCAGATCTCATGGTTTCATTAATGATTTTTGGAAACAGTGTCTGAACAAGATAAAAGTAGCGTGTGTATAACTACGTATTTTTAAATCTCAACCTTGAAAGAAATATCTTTCAAAAACAGAAGAAAGTGTTATGCCATTTAAAATACACAGTGTAAATAGCCATTTCCCTTTTTCGTTCTGATTGGTTTCAAAGCAAAAATTAAATCCTTTCTCTAAACTAAAAATATTTAAATACGCTTTCTATTAATATAGATATCCCGAATGATATCCTTGGATATTTCACTAGAAATTTACTATAAATCACATCGCATACGAATCGTATTGCATTACAAATGTTTCAGGCATTTATAGACTTTCTTAATACTTTTGTATCATAGAAGTCAATCAATTTATACATCTTTCAACTGACTGATATAAAACGATGTATAAAAGAATCGACGCGTAATAAAAAATTTAATAATCAACTTTGATTACCACAAATTGAAAGGTATTAATGCAAATCCATTTAAAAATAATAATTTTATTTTTAAAATAGTAGTAGAATATTACAATGCTTCACAGAAAACAATAATTGAATTTTAAAATTTTACATTCATCATAAAGTTGAGAAATGCATGCATTTATTGCATATCTTGGTATCTAATTATATATTTCTTTGTGTTTTTTATTTATGTGGATGCAGGTTTATTTCTTTGTTTATTTGTTTGGGAGTTTGGTGGCACTAGAGCCAAATTTGTCTATGCTGCCTAATGAGTATGCACGTTGGCCTTTACTTCTTGCTATCTAGGAGAAGTCTCCCCCTTTAATAGGCATGCAAAAATAATGACCGAGGCAGAAAATTTCTGAATTTTAGTCAAAACGCACAAAGACATATAAATGAATCTGTGCTTCCTTTGTATCCTATGAACGAAATATTTGTCTTTAAAATGGT
Source organism: Araneus ventricosus (assembly GCA_013235015.1). Lineage (NCBI taxonomy): Eukaryota > Metazoa > Arthropoda > Arachnida > Araneae > Araneidae > Araneus > Araneus ventricosus. Next base: position 6,625 of record BGPR01002355.1, on the reverse strand, counting down.
TACGAATATATTGGGACTATAATGAAACGACGCATAACTCTGTACGGCATATAATTGAGAATTGTATAAACGATGCTTTAATGTATGTGAAGGCAATACGCGGACAATTTTGGATGAAAAAATAAAAATTCATCGCTCTATATCTAGGAGCGTTCAGAAAGTAAGTTACACTTGAACGATGTAGATAAGAAACACATTATTGAGAAGTGCGCTGTAATAGAATACGACACACATACATCACACTTTTTCTCTGTCTAATCTCCAAGTCTGCAGACATTTGTCGGAATATTGCACTACTCGTTCGATTCCCTGACGATAGAAAATCGTTCCTTGGTCCTGTAGCGAGCTTATAACAGCTGTCTGAACATAGTCATCGCTGGAAAATAGTCTTCCAACAAAATATTGTTTGACCTTGCAGAACACATGAAAGTCGAATATAAGAAAACAATAAATAAAAATAATATTAAGAAGCAAATAATAATAAAAGAATATAAGGAAATACTAAATCTAGATTTGATAACTCGTTTCAGAATATCTCCTCTTGAAACATTTTAAAAACTCAAATAAACCAAACTGACTAAAATTATCCCTGAGATTTAATTAATTATGAAAAATTTAACTGTAGGAGTTTAGCATTATGTCTTCTTACATTCAAATTTTAGTGCTAACTTTTAACAGAGTTCTGTAAGATTATTTAACAGTAATTTTGATTCCTCTCCTTTTAGCAATCAAGCAACCTCCTCCTTTCTGAATCACAGGAAAAATATTTATAATAAAAAGAAATCTCACCACCTTTCAATTTGGAATGCAAGGAGAAGAAGAAACAAAACAAATACGAGATTCAAAATAAGGTATAAATAAGACCAAAACATTATATTATTTATTTTCATCCATCGACGGCTCCTATTAAACAGTAGAAAGAAAAGCAAATAGTATTTTCAAAAAGCGATTAGATTATTTTCAATTCCTGTAAAGGATTCAGAGAAAGAAGAGAACCAGGAATCATTTTCATCACAAATATAATTAACCTAACGCAGAAATTATAAGCAATGAAAAGTTGTGTTGTGGTCTAAAATGTTGAGGTTGCAAAAGGAGCGAATAATCTGGGATTTTTATCTTATCTTATAGACAGAATAAATTTACATCTTTTATTGAAAATCATGTTAAATGACGGAATACTTCGGCGTAGGTTCCAAGAAGACATAATCGCGTTTCCGAACCTTATCTGGAAAGATTATACTTTCAAAAAAATATGAAAACACGATTAGATTGAACTAGACACAAAGAACCATCTATGATCACGAAACTATGATCAACCCTCTCTTTTTTCAGTGAGAATTATTTAAACAAATCTTTGCTTCCAAGTTGTATCAACAAAACATTGATTGTGTTGACAAAATGAAATTACATATCTGCTTTTATAAATGTAAAATGAAATGTCTTGATATTACCAAACTTATTCAGCTGATTTAATGATGCCAAATTCACCACTTACTCTGCAACACATTGAAAATATTAAAACAGGGCCATCTTTAAACACAATAAAAAAATAAAAATTGTTATATATAAGTCTTTTTAAATGGCTTTAAGAAATATTTATGCCTTATCAGAAGAAAATCGAACTGCGCGTTTGGTCGTGACTGATTATAAACAGACCTCCACTTCGCTCGGTCAATTTTATTGATGTGAATTTATTGAACTTTTGACACAGATTATTAGTCGTTAACTCAACAATTTTTAACGATCAATCTTTTTGAGACCGAAGATTTACCTCAAAAGCATTGGCACTGAATAAGAACTCACACCAAAACCAAATATCGTGTGAGAGTTTTGATACATTTTGTAACGTGAGAGAAATACTCTTTTAATCTTGAATATTTTCATTTTCGTTAGTTACTAATATTATAATAATTCATTATTATACTCATTGTTGAGGAATCGTGTAATCAATTGTTGCCAAATTTAGCACCAGATGGCTCCCCTTTTATTGAACCAAATCAAGATAAGTTAAATAGTTGGTTGAAAATCCATTTATAAAAAAATACTATATGAAATTGCCATCATGCAGAAAATAACTAAACAGAAATTCAAAACGTTAGCGTATCAAAGGTAAAAATTTATTACAAAATGTCATCATTACAAAAAAATGAAATGTACAACAGTCAACAGGTAGTTTAATTGGATCCATATCCCTGAAGAAAGGTTAATCACTAATATTAATGTTCTAGTAAAGTGTGAATTCTGCTTCTGAAATTTGTTCCCTTCCTTGGACAATGTGGAAGCAAGCGAGAGGGGTAAGCAGTCCTTTCACGTCCATTGCTATTTTCAAACCTCTGTTGTGTCGGACACGACAAATTATCCAACCTTAGAACTTTTAGCTTCGCGCACTGTAAAATTCACGTTCTCATAACACATTGAAGTCAAAAGACAACATAACTAATTTAGATTTACCAGCCCAAATATAATAATCCAGACTTTATATTAAAGAAACCATAGACGATCAAATAAGATGTGTTAATGTTTCAAATTTAAATATTTTTAAAGAAAGTTCTTTAATATTAAAAGTGGTACAGTTTCTTTTATAAATTTTCGAGCCTTAAAATAGAACAATGCAAAAATGCTGTCTCTTATTTTTTCTGCTCCGTTATCCTCTTGCCTCTATTGCTGTACTTTTTCTTCAACTTCCAAGTAGGCTGGTGCGAGAGGCTCTGGGAAAGAGAAATTTACGGCAATTAATCCAGTTAAGAAGACGCGAATTACAACAGATCTGATGGTAAAATCCATTAATATTTCCTCGAAATAGTTTCTGGGCAAGAGAAAAGTAGCTTGTGTATGGCTACGCATTTTTTAAATCTAAAATCTTGAAAGAAATGTCTATGAACAGTAGAAGAAAAGTATTAAACTATTTAAAATACACAGCGTAAATTGTCATTTCCTGTTTTGCCTTTGATTGGTTTGTAAGCAAAAATAAATCTTTTCTCTAAACTAGAATTATTTAAATACACTTTCTATTAATATTGATATTCCGAATGATTTCCTTGAATATTTCATCAGTAATTGGCTATCAATCACATCGCATTAGCATTTTTGATGCATTTTTCATTTATACTTTTGTATCATAGAAATAAATTAATTTATGCATCTTTCAACTGACTGATATAAAGCGAAGTATAAAAGAAATGAAGTATAATCGAAATTTTAATTAACTTTATTACTTTATTTAACTTTGATTACCAAAAAATTTTATGGTACTTTGGCAACTCCATTTAAAAATAATAATTTTATTTTTTAAATAGAGTTAGTATATTACTATGTTGAATTGAAAACAATAATTGAATTTTTAAATTAAACATTCATCAAAAAGGTGAGAAATCAGTACATTTATTGCATATCTTGAGCTCTAATTACATATTTCTTATTTTATTCGATTTATGTGGATAGAATTTTTTTCTGTGTTTGTTTGTTTGCTTGTTTTGCAGCGTCTTGCAACTAAGATTTAGCAGATATTCACAGTTAAGCTAAATAATTAAGATTTATTCAGATATATAAATACATCGAATATAATATGAATAATGATTATATGATCAAATATTTAAGGAAACCCAAGGCGGGGCGTCACGTTCACTCTCTCAGCGAGTTTTGCTGAAATTGTCCGGTTCCGACATCGGAGTCAATGCGCGAGCAACATCTTTCACTCAGAATGATGTCACCCTGTAGTTGTTCTGTTCCGACCTTATATATAAACTGACAACAAATAAGCCCATTGTATTCTCTCGGGAACACACTTGTCTTGGCATAAAAACCTGTTCATGAATGTTGCAACATTCCGTGCAAGAGGCACAGCACCGAACACAATAGCCTAGAAATGGATGGCATGGACCCGTCAGCTGAGGGGTGCAACTCGATCAGTTGCATGTGTTCAGGTCTCTAAATGACCGGTGTATTTAAATACGAAATATCTGTTCTGGCCACAATGTCGTTTCGTGGAGAGGGTCTTTTATTATTGTTTGTTTTGGAGTTTATTGGCCCAAGAACCAAATTTGGTTATGCTGCGTCATGATTATTACAGTTTTCCTTTACTTGGTAACCGCAGGGAGGAAAAAGACGTTATCGTAATGAGGTCGTTGTAGATTATTGCCAACGATACATAAATTTGATCAAAGATATGTGTTCCAATATCAGTTTACTTAGAACAGAAACCTATGGTCTACAGGAGGCGACAGTTAGTAATGATCTCACAATTATTAAGGCAAAAATGCTGTTTCTTGAGAGGGAAAACATTGGGATTGGAGCTCAACTCGAGGAAAATCACGCCATTATGGAGACACATGTCAGAAAAAATATTATTAGAGTCGAACGACTCATTGGAGAACTAGTCATTCGAGGCTCGGATCTTGCTCACAGAAGGGAGAGAGCAATTTTCAAAAAACTATTGCTAGAAACAGAGATGAAAGCTTAGGAGGAATGCTGTAAATCTTATAATGAAAAATTTGGATCTCTCTTTAAACTAGTCTTTCATAAACTAAAATCTAAATGTGAAGCAATCATAAAGCAAAATAATAATCGGCACTCTACTATCAAAGAGATAATGCAATATATGATGGAAGAATTCTTTCCGGGTGATTACTCAAATGGTCAACGTTCTCATATCCGATCATTGAGGAGGTTACGCCACTAAATGAAAAAGAATTAGAACTTGTTTTTAAGAATTTAAAAAAGGTTAAGTCACCGTGATTGGATGGCATTGACTATCAGATCTGGTTGTTTTTATACAACTTTGATAAAATGTTTTTATTAGATATTGTTAACACTTGTTTTAAATTTAATTACTTCCCTCAATGTTTGAGAAACGCCACGGTTTTCTTCCTGTTAAAAGCCGGGAAGGATCCTGACGTATCCGGCTCCTCCTACCGGCCGGTCTGTTTATTGCCAATTATTGGGAAAATCCTACAGAGACTGTTCTTAAACAGATTCTATAGATGATTGAGAGAAAACAACATTCTGCATGAAGGACAAAATTGTTTTAGAGAGGGCAGAATTTGCGAAGTTGCTATTCACGAATTGATACATGTAATTAAACAACACAGGAAGACTGCCCTCATTTTTCTCGACATCATATCTGCCTTTGATAATATGGATTCATCGGTTCTTTGAAAATTATTTTATGGCTACGGAGTTCCTAGTTTTTACAAGAGTTTTATACTTTTCTATTTGAAAGACACGACTGTGTCCTTAACGATGTTTTGAAGATGGACAAAGAATATTGTAAGGGAGGTCCGCAGGGAGATCTGCAATAGATCCAATAATTTCGAATTTTTATCCAGCGTTTCTTCACTTGAAGGACAAAATATATATTTACACGTATTTGCGGATGACCTGGCTCTGGTCACCTGGGGTAGAACCAGCATAATTCTGGAGAATAACACCAACTCATTTTAATTATTTTGTCAGAAAAGCTGAGAACCCTGGAGTTAGGACTATCTCCAGAAAAATGTCAGGCCCTAACCTACAGAGCATTGAGCTCTTATGGCCCAGGAGAGTCAACCGTGCTCAAAAGAGACCCAATATTTTATATTAATAATAGAACCATCAAAAAGACAAACATTATTAAATATCTGGGATTCCTTATAGATGATAGACAAAATTGCACCATTTGCAATAAAAATTTACATTCACGAGCAATGATTTTGACAAAAAATTTTAACCGAGTATTCAAGATTAATTGCAATGTACACAAGAACCTAGTTAGGTACTGGTACAGGTAGTTATCGAATAATCATTAATGTAAGGTGCCGGGGTTTGGGGAGATTCCCTGAGCAAGACTCAATTTAATCGTCTCCACTCCACTCAACGAATATTTTTAGTTAAACTTACTAGGTGTTATCGAAAGACTTCCACCAACGTCCTCAATGTCCTGAATGGTATCCCCCTGCTCCATATTGTGGATAATGCGCTTTATTTAAAATTTCTGAGATGTGGGAGATGCGCTCAACATAAGCTCAAAATATTCTGAATATTTAAAATCTAGGTAAATTTGTTAATATTTCCGAAATTCCTCCTGAAAACAAAAAAAATGAGCTAACCGAGACAAAAGGCGAACATATTAATGATGTGTACACGGACGGATCCAGGATCAATAATGAGACTGGATTCGCCTTGTGCATTTTTAAAAATAATATATCATCAGAAGAATATCTAGCCCGATTGGGCAGTTGCAACACTGTCTTTAAGGCCGAGCTGACTGCAATTAATATTAGGCTTGCTGGGCTCTAAGAAATAATGCTAAAATCAATATATTTAAAGAAAGCCAATCAACAATAGACGCCTTAAAAGGCAAAAGCCTAGATTTGTATTTATTAACAATATTAAAAGGATATATATTTTTAACGCAATGCAGATGATCAGCGTGACCTGAGTGAAGGCGCATGCAGGTAACCCAGGTAATGAACATGCTGACCGCCATGCCAAATTGGCCAGGAGACAGGGGTACAACTGAACTTCCCAGTCCCTTATTCATACGTTATTTTAAAAATTAATAAATATATTATGGGTGTGTGGGAAGACTATTGGAAAAATCATAAAGCAAATTCAATACTTAGAGTCAGAACTTATCTGGACAAGCGGA
>BGPR01002354.1:148951-181854 GCA_013235015.1 Araneus ventricosus | reverse complement strand
TTTCACGGATTTAGGGCTTCCGCCAATACCTTTAAGAGCTTTTTCAACCGTAAAAGGAGACATATTTCCTAGTTCACCATTTGGTACAGTTAATATGAGAAATCGAGCGTATTCAGAGATAGTATCGGTGTCAGTCGGTTTTAGAGATCCCATGCAAAAAGGAAAGAGATTCGGGTCCCGACGGCACCGCCCACCATGGAGCCCAACAAGGGAAGGCAATTACCGGCTCTGGGAAACCCCAGCCTCGGCATCCACCTTGATGCTAGCCGGGACCTATACGCTCAGGGCCACTTCCGGGAACGTTGACCACCCTTAACGCCAAGCACCAGAAGTTGGCCACTTTCGCTTGATCCCCTTGAGCAGACCAGCCATGCGACTGGGATACCAGCCGATTGATACACCGGGGACCGAAATGTACCTCCCGTCTAATGGGTCGCCACGCACGGCCAACACGTGGAGGTAATTTGCTGTCCATGAGAAGCAGGCAGCAAACAGAGTGGCTATAGCTTCTCATGGAGAGCTCCCTCGCCTACCCTCGAGGGAAAGAAAGAAATAGCAAAAACTCAAGGGGAGACAAAAACGGAAGGAGAGCAGACACTAGGGTACCTCGGGGTCGTGAATCCCGTCACACCTGAAGAAGATGTGCCCCTGAGGGGTACCGTATGAAAGGTGTTTGGAGTGTTGATCAACATGTAAAGAGTATATGAATTGGCTTCGACGACGAAAGACAAAGAATCCATAAGACATTGGTCAAGATTCAGGTCCGACGGCATCGTCCACCACGGAGCCCGACAAGGGATGGCAGTTACCGGCTCTGGAATTTCCAGCCTCGGCATTTGCCATGACGCTAGCCGGAACCTATACGCTGGGAGTCGCCCCCCGGGGATAGTGAACACCCTTAACGCCAAGTCCAAGGAGTGACCCCCTTCGCTTGATCCCTTGAGCAGACCAGCCAAGTGGCTGGGATACTGGCCGATTGATACACTTGGGACCGAAAGGTACCACCCGTCCAATGGGTCGCCACGCACGGCCAACAGGTTGGGGTACATTGCTGTCCATGAGAAGCAGGAAGCAAACAGAGCGGCGACAGCTTCTCATGGAGAACTCCCTCGCCTACCCTCGAGGGAAGGAAGGAAAAAGCAAAAACCAAAGGGGTGGAAAAACTAGAAAGGAAATCAGACACTAGGGTACCTCGGGGTCGTGAAGCCCGTCACACCTGGAGAAGATGTGCCCTGAGGGGCCTTGTTCCGTTGGAAGAACATGTATAACCCGAGACCTACAAAGAAGCAATGGCTTCTGAGGATGGTGACAAATGGCTTGATGCTATGAAGGAAGGAGTTGGAATCCCTATCAAATAACACTTGGAAACTTATAGATCTACCCTCAGGCAGAAAAGCCATTGGTAGTAGGTGGGTATATACAAGGTGAAACAAAATGCCGATGGAACTGTGCAACGCTTTAAAGCTCGCCTTGTTGCCAAAGGATACATATGTTACAGATACCCCTGTCTTCGTGAGCATGCACAGTGGCAGCGCCAAAGAGTGCAGTCAGAAATTTGGAGTTGATTTTAGTGAAACCTTCAATTCTGTGGTACGATGGGAAACCATCAGAACTGTCGCGAGTTTTGCTGCTGCTGGAAAGCGTGATGTTTATGTATAATGATGGTGCTATAGCGTGGAGAAGTTCAACGTCGGAATTGTATTGTTCTCTCGACAACTGAAGCAGAATTTATTGCAGCAACTCAAGCTGCAAAAGGGGCAATTTGGTTGAATAATCTTTTTAAAGAGCTGTGCTGTGTGACTACTATACCAACTCTCCAATTAGATAACTAAAGTGCCATCTGTTTAGTTAAAAATCCCGAGTTCCATAATAGGACAAAACATATTGACCATTCGTTGCAAATTTATTCGACAACGGTATGAAGACAAGCAGCTTCATGTCATAAATTATATCAGCTGCCTGAAATTCACTGCATTTACAAAACGTCTTGCTAAAGACAGATTTTTAAAACCCAGTTCAATGCTAGGAATGTGCAATCCAAGTGATTAATTTTATTAGTGTATGAATGTAAATATCATTTTTAGTATTGTCATTCAGATTGTTTTGATTTAGGAGAAGTATTGTAAATAAAATAATAATAACCGCAATCCTTTTTAAATATCCTTGCTTTGATCTGGCAACACCTGTGTGTGCACTTTCTTGCTTTTGTAAAGTTGTGTTCTCGTCGTTATCTTTATGAAATTCACAATACAATATATCTTAAGTCTATTGTGCCTCTCATCTTAGCGATTTGAGTGCTACTTCTACATATACACTGAAGAGCCAGAAAAACTGGCACAGGCGTGCGTTTGCAAATAACGGGGGTATGCAACCAATCATCGTAACCCGATGCGATCGGAAACGCGTATATAAGACAACAGATGTCTGACGAATGTATTAGATCGGTTCCTGCTGCTGAAATGGCAGGTTATCAAGATTTAAAAGGCTTTGAACGTGGCGTTATAATCGGCGCACGAGAGATGGGACATAGCATCTCCGAAGTAGCGATGAAATTTGGATTTTCGCGTACAACCATTTCACGAATGTACCGGGAATATCGGGTATCCGGTAAAACATCAAATTTCCGCCATCGGTGCATCCGGATAAAGACCTTGAAAGAACTGGACCATTGACGTCAGATGCGAATCCTTAAACGAGATAGACGTGCAACACTTCCTCATATTGCCGCGGATTTCAATGATGGGGCATTTACAAGTGTCAGCGTGCGAACTGTTCAACGGACCGTCATTAATATGGGCTCTCAGAGCCGAAGGCCCACTCGTGTACTGTTGCTGACTGCACGGCGCACAGCTTTACTCCTCTCCTGGGCCCGACAACATTACCATTGGACTGTTGATGACTGGAAACACGTTACCTAGTCTGACGAGTCTAGTTTCCAATTGTATCGGAAGGATGCAAGTGTATGAGTATGGAGACAACATCAATAATCCATAGACCCTGTTTGTCAACATAGGACTATTCAATCTGGAGGAGCCTCTGTGATGGTATGGGACGTGTGAGGTTGGCGTGATATGGGACCCCTGATACGTCTAGAGAAGACTTTGACAGGTGACAGGTACTTAAGCATCCTGTCCGATCACCTACACCCATTCATGTCCATTGTGCATTCCGACGGATTGGGACAATTCCAGCAGGATAATGTCCCACGCGTCGAGAGTTTCTACCAAATGGCTCCAGGAACACTCTTCTGACTTTAGACATTTCCATTGGCCACCTAAATCCCCAGAGATGAACATTAATGAAGATATCCGGGATGCCTTGCTACATGCTGTTGAGAATAGATCCCCGCCACCTCGCACTCCCATGGATTTGTGAACTGTCCTGAAGGACGAATGGTGTGAATTGCCTCCAAGATACCTTCAGACATTAGTCGAGTCCATGCCACATCGTGTTGCGGCACTTCTGTGTGTGCGTGGGGGCCCTACACGATATTAGGCAGGTATACCAGTTTTTCTGGCTCTTCAGTGTATAATAGCAGTAAAATACGGAAATGTCCTTCGACAGCGTTTATAAATTTCAACATTATCCGAAAAAATTGCTAAACATTACTACTTACTCCACAGAAAAAATTACATTTCACTTTCATGTAATGGTTTGCAAAAAGTTCTATAAGAAGTTTAGATGCATAAGCAAAAGTCAGGTGCATGGTATGCCAAATAAGTCTTACTTTGCAAGATTTATTTTACAGCCATATTTTATATCCATGCATAAGCGCATAATTATGAAAATTAAATTTTTAAATATATTTTCTAATTGGCGAGACAAATTTGGTAATATTTTCTTTCAATTGTGAAAGTTATGAAATCCTGCCGTTGGAATTTTCTGGATCGAGTGCATTCATCTTATGTATATGCGTGATGAATTTACGAGCATCATTTAAATTGTAAAAAACCCATCACCTCTAGTACATAGCATATAATGTTTGACATGAAATTTATTGTGTTTCATATAATTATTCAAGACTTAATATATATCATTGAAAGTCTATATAATATAAAAAATGTCAAAGTTTAAGGGAAGAAAACTTACCAACTGCGAGTTGCTAAGTTTGGTAATGCGAACAACGTTTATATTAACCGTTAAAAAAAATCAGAATTCAATTGAAAGAATTATTTGAGCTACAGAAAATCCTTCACTTTCGCCATTTAATGAAAGATAATTTCCAGCTACCAGCATTAATTATGGTAAAAAATGTTTTATCTTTGAAGGTCTTAATCTGTAGGACATTCACACGACAAAAATCTGCAATATATTGCATATCAGTAAATTATTAAGAGTTCGAATATCTATCAAAGATAAGACACATTGGGTAATATAACGCCTTAATCATGTCCCAACAGACAGTTACTGAACACGGCATTACAACAAACTAACGTGATATATCTTACTTGATTTGAAAAAAAGTCGTTGAACTGTGGAATCCGACTTAAACATTTGAAATCTACTTATTTTGAATATTGTTCCACACCGTTTTGCATGTAATACCTCAAAACATCGCCATTAGATGTCCCTTTGGAAGGGAGATTACACGAAAGGCAATCCTCAATCGACTTATAGCAGTGATACACAATGTCAAATCTACATGAGGCAATTAAAATAAATCAATAATGCCAGCTCCAATGCGATGTTAACATTTAGAGAGTCGAAGTGTTTGAAGCTTAAAATTGATTTTTAATTTAGTTGCTGTTACTCTAGAAAGTTTTCTTCTCGTCACAATCCATTACAATTTTCCACATGGAGAGCTTTTCATCCTATGTTGAATTAAACCAAAGACACTCCAGAGCAACATCGAATTAATAGATGAAAATTTATCAATGCTGTACAAAACAAATTTGCTGGCGAAGCAGTTCAGAGAAGAGAAGAAAATTTGGTCTGCCATGCAACACGTGATGCAATAAATTATTTAATTATAATTTTTCAAACTTCACTACTCTAACTGGAAAATGCATTTTTCCTTACCAAAGTAAATTTGATTGCCGAATTATTTTAATTTTAAAAATCCTAGTTTTCTGTCGATTTAAACCTTTCGGATAAAAGTAGTGTAGCAAGTAAAATATTTAAAGTCTGTTCATTAATTGTTTGGATGGTGGGTTCTAGTATAATTCAATTGATGAGCATGTGAATGCACCTAAATTTCACAATAAGTGCACTTCCATTGAAATTTGTTCTTTCGAATTTTGTTTCTTCGTGTTGTGGATTTTTTTAATCAGTGTGCATAGAATAAACAAGTACCATCAAGAAAATTTAGTATATTTATCTAAAAGGTACAAGCAAAAGCATCGAATTAAATATTTAGGGGTAAAACGAATAATATATTGCTACAACGGCCCTTGTTTCGACAAAGTGGTAAAAAAGAATAGTATTTTATTATCCTTTGACCTTTTTCTAAAATGTATTTTTCCAAGAGGTTTTCAAACGCAAAAACCTAATGAATTTTTAGATTAGTGGAAAAAAATGTGAGCATCAAGTACCGTCATAAATCGCATAACAAATAGTGACGGAACCCATATCAATTTTTGTTAAATGCAAAATACTGAGTTATATATGCATATTGTGGTAATGTTTGAAAAATTTATAAATGATGGAATGCATTGATTTCCATCATATTTAATGAAGTTTGTATTCTTTCTTCGTACAATATATTTTCAATCATTTAAAATTATAATCGAATTAGACCTGGACGAACGTGAATTAAATGTCGGGAAGTTTTGAAGGGAGAATGCCACCAAAAATGGCATTCGAAAATTGTTTGGAAATCCAACTTAAAATGTGAAGATATTCAAGAAAATGAAACCGCATCTCTAAAAATTTGCATAACTTTATAAAGGTTTTGAGCAGAGCATGCTATCAAATACGAGAAGAAACGCGCGAAAATGAAAATTGTTTTCGAAAACCCCTCAGACAATTAACTGGCTCTGAAACAACCAAGAAGCACTTGAATTAATTTCTAAGACTGACGATACCAGTTGTATTTGTTACATTTTGTATAAATCCGTAACTTCATTATGGGGAAATGCGATTTGAGGTTTAAAAGCTGGCAACAAAACATTTTCATTCACTGTGCTCATTGAAATATTTGTTCACTCATAAATACCGTAGATTCTTAAATAGAAAAACTTTTTTGCTTCACTGAAAGTTTCAAGTACAATTAGAAAATCTTTCTAGAGTATCAACAGGACTTTACACCTGGAAGATTTATTAGTTTTCGAATCCCATTCTTGGGAACTGATGGAATAGGCGGTTATTGCCAGTAACTTCATCGGCTTCCAGGAAGTAGTACATCTATCAGAGAAATGCTTATGCTCTGTGAGCTGAAAAATAGTATCTGGGTTGGAAACCTGGTCTTCTGTAACATGCGTCATTTTCGACGAATTCCTTATTACACGTGTTATTTTGAACGAATTAACAATGAAGAACACAAGAAAAAGAGAAGACGCCATCACATTAGAGTATCCTGCAGCAATAAAGGAACTCCAAGATTTGACTCATGCATGGTTAAAGAGTTTTAATCAAATTTAGAAGATGAAATACTTGCATCGGCTGTAGAAAAGCAATAGCACTATAGTAATTAACAATTCACGTGTTAGAATGAAATGCGTGTTAAATGAATTATTCTTTGAAGAGGAATTATCTATCCTGGGATGTTTAAGTTCAGTTCCGTCAATATTCGTTTTAATTTGGTAAAATAAATGGATGGTGTGATTGAAGATTTCATTTGCGCCCACAATAGTCAGAATTTGTCAAAATATCCATATATTGTCAAAAATACGGTTAAAAAATCTTAAATGGCATGAATGTTAGCACCAGTAATTTAAATACTTTTTAATAGGTCAGTTAACCCTCCTCTGCAACTAACACATTTAGACAAACTGCGCCAAGAATAGCACAAAACATTGAATTGTTACAATAGTAAAAGTTCAATGATTTGTAAAAATGTAAGGATGCTATTTGAAAAGAGCTGTTCTCCAATGAAGTATTGAATAGCTGAAACATGCATTTGAAAAAAATTGAATCGAACCAAATAGCCCTCATGTAGCTTCAAAAAGGGACATTAATCTAACAAAACTGAATTTTAAATTTCAAATTCTTTGAAAATTTGACAGAGGATTAGATTTAAATAGGACCGACATTCCAATAAATATGGCACATACGATATATGGGTGTGGTCTCTCCAAATAAGATAAGTGACCAAATCTTTGAGAAACCATGCGCAGGAAGAACAATCCACAAACTAGTCGACCGTTTAACGAAATACAGACAAGATTTCTACCTATATAGATGTAATGTGTCAGGAAAATAGCTTCTGTACGTAAAATGTTTGAAATAGAAAATAGCAAGTCTGAAATTAATAAAGATAATTTTTCGAATAGATAAAAAAAAATCAGGCATGCTACAGAAGTTCGCTGAAAAAATTTTCTACAAAATTTTTAAGAATGCTGTAGGAGCATTGCTTAATAGAGAACAAGCTAGATTAGATTAAATTGCAGAATGGAATCAATTGCAGCAAGTGCCAACATGAATTTTGTTCACAAAAAAATCGAGAAATGAAGGATAGATGTTGGGGTTTAATGGCACAAGAGTCATTTGTCTATGCTTCGCCAATCTTATCTAGAAATGAAGGATTTACGTCTAAAGATGATAATTTGCATTCTACCGAATGGAAAATTCGCAGAATCATTAAACTACATTACATGGTCTTGATAACAAAGTTAATATTACGACTGTCAAAACATCTGAAGTCTTCAAAGAAATATCACAAGAATGTCAAATATTATGCCAAATGCCAATTTGAAAGAGAATTTGTGTACTGAAAATCATATCGTAACTTTGTTTTCTAATGTTAATTAACATTTAAAGTTTCATTTTATGTTATTGTTTGAGAATATTATTAATATACAAGTTTGAAAAACATAAGATACAGAAGACTGTAAATACTGTAAGATTTGCCTAGGAAAGAAACAAAAAAGTTAAAATATGTATGAAGGTTAATTATATGCATTACTTTTTACAGTCTGAAGATGTCACGTTGTCTATGGCATCTGCTGGAGAACAGCAATATAGCTGGAACATATAAACGAATATATCATGGTATCGGAACCGATAGATTTTTAATTCAAATGTTGGATGTACCGTGAAAGAATGACTTGGGTGGAAGCTTTTCACTTAAGTAGGAACGAAAGACAGAAAAAGCTCAAAACTTCTGCGCGTCACAAAACTAGAATGAATACTATATAAATAACGATTTCGGTATTCAAGTCCATTGTAATGAATGCCAAGAGTGGAAATTAACGAAGTATCAAAGAAGTAAAAAGTTTTGAAAGACTGGACTTGCTCGATGTGAAAAATAAGTAAAAGAAAGTTACAACATCCCTTCGGATTTGACCGAAGATGATTTGGTTCGGCTAGATTATCCACTTAATACTGATATTGGCGTACAATTATCGGAATTTTCCTGGTGACCTGCGACGATTGAAGACTACATAGATGCCCAAGAATTCTTTGTGGTTGATGAAAACGGAAGAGGATTACATTAACTTTTCTGGTGAGAACTCCCAAGAAGCAGGATTAAAACGCAAAATATCCAAGAATTTGACACGTCATCCATCAAGGAACTGTAAATACACCATCCAAACATTCACCAGTCGTTATAACACCCATTGACATGCAGAAGAATTTTTACACATGCATATAGAGAAAAGACTTTCTATGTGGTAAAGTGCTGTAATAGGGTACAAAGGACGGTAAGGTGCACGAACATTATCGTGAAAGAAATTATCATCGCCTCCTACATGTCCAGAGGTATATATATTGACAAATCACCAACCACAAACAAGAAGTGGTGTTGGAGATTATCGGTCGTGCCGTAAGGTAACTCAATTTTTTGATTATTCCTGTGCCGCAAGGTGGAAATTTGTTTATCAGTTTGACGTCTTTTTCTGTATTGCGTCATGATGTTGGCGTATATAAAATGCCTGTGTTTTCTCCGTGTATGATTCGATTCGATGCGTCGACATAGCGTGAGCGGAGTGCTTATGCTGCTGTTGCAGAACATAGTGTGTGTATAATAATTTAGTAGTTCTTTTAATGTTTATCAAGATAAACCCAATAGTAATAAAGGCATCTTATTAGAAGAAAAATGGACTCTCGTCTTTATGTGTACTTTATTTCTGTTTTCCAACAAGTGGCCTATGAATGGCGATCATATACTTACGGAACGTATAAGGAAGAGAGCTGATAGATCCAACAAAAAAGTTGAATTTAAGAGAGAGACAGGGGATGAAACAGAAGATCAACCATCTGCCTGCCATGGTCAGAAGGAAGTAAATAAAATCAAAACTAGAAACTATATAGACGAGAAGGAAGAGTGTCGACGGAAAAAGTTTACAGCCGTCTGAAAACTGCATATTTCAATCTCTGGGTATCCATTATACAACACAAAAGACCAAACAATAATTCAGCTTCAAATTTTCATGTTGAAATTATTTTACTAAACTTTCAATTTTTCTGAAAATATCTTTCTTACGATTCTGGGAAAGTAAAATTTAGCCAAGACCAAGATAAAATATATAAAGCTTCTCCATGTCATGTAAATAAATAATTGTCTAGGCTTGAAACTTGTCCTCTGTAACACATGCATTTTCATTTCTGCTTATTTTTGCCAAGTTATACCTAGGCCCAAAATAAAATGGAAAGCTTTGAAAACCAGAACATCTGAAAAGCTGCATATAGTTTCAATCAAAATTCTCCCCAAGAATATCAGAGCGATTCAGACCTATACAGATGCTATTTTTGCTTTTCATCGTTTGATATGAAAACGACGAAAAAGTTCAAGCTCAAGCAAGAAAGGGAATTTCTTCGTGCGAAACGCTTCGAGCTTCTGGTGTTTTCAATCAATTCAATCTTCAGAAACAATTTTAGTTTTTGTCCATTAAAACTTTAATCCATGCATTTGTTATTTAATTTAACCCAATTTTTTTTATAAAGGAATCCAGATTCCATTATTTTGTAAAAGAATGCTAAAAAAAAAATGGAAGTCACGGTTGACACTTATGAAGCGTCTAATAGAACTGAACAGATCAAGTACCAAGCAAACTCAAAATTGCCCCATTAGAAATCGACACTCCGAAATGAATGTAAATATGATCAAAAATGTAAAAATATTGCTGGTTTCTTCAAACATCAAGTAACACTAGTGCTCGCAATATCCCGATGAACTCGTATCACTACAAGATTCATTTCTTCCTCTGAAGATCAGATGGACAAAAGTTTTTTTCTATGAACGAAGAGAACTTTCCAACTGAACGGAAATCTTATATTTATACAATACTTTGACTGAGGAGAGAAACTTTTTAAAGATTATAAACAGTCATTGAACAAAAATTTGCCCGATCTTGTATATCCTGGAAACTACACACGAGATTTTCAACCGAAATGAAATTGGTGGAGTTCGGATTAAAATAGGTTGACATGTTTTAACAAAAGGGAGTATGAACCAACAAAAAAAGAGAACTTTCCCGAAGGAAGGAGGGTAACTATCCTCTCCCCGACTGTAAAATATCAAATGAAAAGGCCGTCAATAACTGGCCTATTTTAGGTATCAGAAATTTCGAATTTGAAACTTGAATCTAGACAGATACTGCGGACATCATTTAAAATACTTATGTTGATTATACTCCGTAAATTAAAAGAATGTTTTCCATTTTAAAATAAGAGAGACAAAGACATGGAAGTATTAGAATATTTAACAGAGAAAATAAACCCTACCAGTCATTGTTGTCAAAAGCTGCTTTAATAGCAACAGAATCTAATAAAATATGAACTTTACTGAAGGTCTTATTTTTTTATTATATCGTGTATTTGATAATCATCACGCTTCAGGTCAGAGACTTTTACCCATTGTAAATTATTCAAGATAAAAGCATTCTCAATTTGGAGGAAATATTACCATTTGTTAAATGTTAAGTTTAAATCGGAATTTGGATATGGGAGAAATAGTCCAGACAATTTATTTCGTCATGAATTTCAGTCTTAACCCTTTGAGTACTGAATTATTTGAAGATTTTTATGTCCATGGGACGGATTTAATTTGTCGATATGTGAATTAATATGCAAGAGTAATACATTTTATTTGGAATATACTTATATTGGTGATGTAAATATATTTTTGAAACAGCATTTTATTACAAAACATAAATATATAAATGAAACAAAATATAAATATTTATATAGAACAAGAACAAACTTAAAGTCTAATAGTTTTGTGCCGTGTGGTATTTTTCAAAACATGTCGGTAAATGCAATGGTACCTGGCATTGTTTGTATTGCCAAGTAGTTTCTTTTCTTATTTTATGCTTATAACATACGCGGCACCGTTTTGTAGGGTGTTTCTTTAATATTCCGGCTTTTTTTCAATTTTTCGCTTGCAAACGATGTGTCGCATCGCTACTTGTAGGACGCCCACGGATATTATAATTTGGCAGGACCACTTGCGCCAATAATTCTTCTTAAATTCAGATGACGAGTCAGATTCGTCCACCGTAACTTCGCCCAATTAAGCAGATGACGAGTCTCACTCGTCAAATGTACACAAAGGGTTAAAGCTCATTATATATATATTTGCATTTTCATTTATTCAAGTATGGTTCGTTAATAGTACGCCGAAATTTTCAGTTAAATTACTGAATCAACTCGGATACCCTTTTGGAGTTTAAAGCTATTTAAAAAGCAGCTCTTTTCTAGAAGAATTGCTGGCCTCCTTAATCCTTTCCAGATACAAATTATGCCCATTATAATTGCATGCAAACAAATGATGCAACTTCACTTTTCTCTCAGACTTATTCCAGAATCTTAACCCTGGAGGGCGAGCATAGGACCTGCGAGGCTGCAAGAATTAACTACAGAAAATTAACCCCTCAACGAAAAAATTCTAGATTCACAGCAGCTGCATTCAAGGTTACACTTGCTAACAACAACAGGTATTTCAAGAATTTACCCTCATTTTTATCTCAGAAAACACAGCGCGCACTCGCTTATCTGTGTAGGATTGCTAATGCGAACGGATTAATCGTAACAATTTATCGCTATTCGAACTATAAATATGAAATGGAAAGATTGGAAACGCTTTTAGCTGAAAAATCATCTAATAAAGAATCGATTAATGAAAAAAATAAAATTGATGTTGAACTAGTTAGAGATCAGAAGTCAAATTCTGAAAAGGAATTAGGCATATGTTATAGACACCACCCCATGTACGCGAACGAGCTCATCGATAGGGTTTCGTGGCGGCGTACGTGCCAAATCTACCATCAGCTATTCCACAGCCATTCTTACAGGACCGATGTCTTCTTTGGATACGCCCAATCCCTCCCTGGACACTAGGGACACTATGTCGAGACAGTCACGTTTCCGTAGTCATCACTCTAGAATTAGGCAGAATCTGATATTTGTGAATCCACCGATTAAAAAAATGTAAAAATGAGAACTCTTACACACATAAAACATTACTTCGACTTTTAAATCGTCATAAAACTACCCGAAAATTTTGGTGAAGCAAAAATTGTATCATGGTTGCAAAACATTTCGAAATGTTCATCAATGAGACAGAAATGCATTAATTCTTACATCCAGGTAATTTTAGACGGGAAGGCCAATTTTTCCATAAATGTCTTGGAAGTACAAGTGTCCATCGGTCTTCATTTTTATACATTCCCCCAGAAGAGATTTATCTGAAAATTGTTTTTAATATTTCATATTCTGTACACCAGTGAAACAAATGTTTCCTATTAAAATAAATGTAATTTCCTGCGCGTTTTGTTAAAAACAGGATCCCGGGCCTACGAAGACCGACGCGCGTCATCTCGGGTTAAATTGTATCTGCAGGAAAAACAAACTTTATTCACCGTTCTTATTTTAACATATTAAGCTCCATTTTTATTTCTTGAATTCAAAATGTATACAGTTTCTATATGGTGCCGCTTAATGTGTTGAAACCTTTTGAATAAAGTGGCCCTCACCCAGTTAAAAAGAACATTTCATATGAATTAAGTTTTTTATCGATGTTTCCTATGAATATCCTGGTCAGTCTCCGTCATTCCGAGTTGTAATTATTCCCATCTTTTCTGAGTTATTTTTCATGTAGGTTTTAAATTTTACGCAGCAATATGGAGCTCGAATGTCCATTTGAGATGTGTTGCATTCTGTGAAGTGGTGAGCGATCTAAACATGCTACTCTCGAGTCTCATTGAGAAACTATCGGTATAAATCATTTTAATACTACACTGGTTTCCAAAAGTTAGGAAAACTGAAAAATCGCAATAAATCCGCTGAAAGTAGTTCGACATTCTTGAAATTTGGATATATTGCATATAAAAGCAAGCTGCATCGACTAGCAATATGCAGAAGAGCTCTGTCATCGCTTTACGTAAATACGATACATCTTGATACAAGCTGTACAGGAAGCAACCACTAATATAATGCCGCTCATTGAATAAAGAATCTCCAGAAAGCCAAATTGTGAAAATGAGTTCGAGACGACATTTGCATTCAGAATTGCGTTATAAAATCAGAACCATAAACCAACTTAGAAGCAGGTGAACGACAGTGGGACGTTCAAAATGGCTTAATGTCAACCGAAACTGGATCCACAACCGAGAGTCGCTTGTGGATCCAGTTTCTTACTGGTTCAGCATCTTGAAGATCTATTGAAGGTATGCTAGATACTCAGAAGGCTACATGAAGGATGTCTGTATACTAGGCGACCAAAATTATACACCTCGCTTTTGTCCCGCCGAGGGGGCGTTTGAATTCGGCCCGTGGTCATATAAACTCGACTAAAAACCAAGTGGAGGTCTGTTCTGTTTATTAATGGGTTTCATTTTACAGTGATTTTCAACGTCTTCACATATGGAGAGACGCAAACACTCGATATATTCCGTATAACATACGGAAAAGGGACACCTATGCAGGAGGCAGTGTTCTTGTAAGGGAAAGAGTATCTTTGGGGGGCGCACAGACCTGTGTGTGTTGCCACATGAAACTCTCCATGATTGGGTCCCGTTAATCCGTATGCTAGAGAAACTGTCGATACCTTTATTTTGCAAAAAGGAGACAATGCCCGCCCTCACACTGCTCGTCTCGCATACCAATTGCCTGAAAAAAACTATAGTAAAAATGGAACGGCCAGCCATTTCTCCAGACATAAATCTCAATCGGTGTGTGTCGAGAGTCGAGTTGCTGTCCTCAGTCCCTCCGCAAACTCTACATGGGCGTAGAACTGTTTCACAGGATCATTGGAGATTTCTACCCATGCAACTTATTGACAGCGCCCTAAACAGCACGAGACATAGCTTTCAGGCTTGTATTGATCAGAGTTGATTTAACACGAGAGACGAGTGTGAGCTTTTTTGGCTCCGTCTCTATCTTTATCAATCTTTGCTACACTCGCATGTGTTTTTCTATTGGAATGATACTGCCTTAAAGGCTAACGAAATCCGTCTTCATTTGTGAGTTTGACTTTATTTTTGAAAGTATGGCCTTTTGAACTTTAATTTTGAGCCTAAGAATTTCGGTACGCCCCCTTTGCTAGGCGACGGCTGATGACGTCTACACCCGGACTGATTGAATGATTTATGCATACTGCTTGTATCTGCTGTGATCCGAATGCTGTTTTTTCAACATCTTGTGATTGGACCTATATTGTGCCCCTGCTCAAGTTCGGTTTATTTGTGGGACCTTTGGCCTCGTTTTTGGGTTGAGCCCGTGACTCTGGAGTGTCAGTGATTTTGACCCACCCTCGACGTTCCTGTCCCGAAATATTGCCGTTTTCTGAGGTGCTTTCTAGAGTACTGGAATTTCGTCCCGACCTGTTATCGAACTTTTTCGCTGGGATTGCATCGTTTTACACCTTGTTGCATTTGGATGCTAATATTCTTCAATATTTCTTCTATTTGCTGATGTCTTAAATATTTCGTCATATGCCAAAAAAGAATAATTTCTCAATTTCTTTAAGTAAGAACATTGATACTGTGTTCAGTATGCCTGACCCGAATCCATCCGAGGGTGATTCGTCCTCCAAGGAAAAAGATGTATCCATCTCTGGCGCCAAATCCCAAAAAATTCCGACTGAGTCGCTTTCCAAGGTTGGAAGTGTAAATACAGTGGAACTTCTGATAAAATCAAATAATTGATTTTAATTTCGAACCTAACTTGTCTGATGATCTAATTTCTTTAGTACAAGAATTGATTAAAATATATATCAACAAATCCCGGGACATTAAGTCTGGTGTCCGGGATTCTATAGTTGATGAAGCGATTTCTCCCTTCATAAAATTATTTCAAGAGCGTGAGACAGCTCATCTATCAAATATTTTCTATCTTTATCAAATATTTTCAAGTCGACATCACAGAGAGACAATATCAAGCGAAAATTCGCGATTGCGAATCCACAAGTGAATCCCTTAAAAGAAAATTAAGTCTAGTCAATACTGAACTTGGAGTATAAACAAGATTTCAAAGAATCTTCAAAAAGCTAACTTGAGACCACTAAACAAGTAAAATCTTTTATTTCTAAGGCTACGCCTACTTTTTCCAAAGTCATTTCCAGGCCGGTTGCTCCGGTCAGAGCTGCTGTTCCTTCACAACGGGATAGCCATGTTGTCCTCCTACGTCCGAAGGAAGATTCAACTTCCGAAGAAAACCGTAAGAGAGTTGAAACTGCTTTGACCGTTCGCAATTCACCCGCCAGGATTAGCTGCATCTCTAAAGTGAGTAGGGGTGGCCTCATTATTGAGGTCCCCTCTCCTGAAGACCTGCAAGCACTTGAGGTCGAGATAGCTTGTTTTCATGCTTTGAGATCTCGAAGTCAGAACGCCGTAGGTCACAAATAATCTTAATTGGCGTCTCTAATGAAGTTAATAAAGACCGTTTGCCTAAGGGCCGTACGGCCAAAAATCACTTTCTCTGCGATATTAAGAATCAACCGCTTTTCAATCAAGGCTAGATATAGCATCAACTGGATTATTACCGTCGAGGCTTCTGCTTATAAACGTCTGTTCGACGAACCTGAACTTTTTTTCGAATTTTCTAGACAAGTTTGATAACCTTTTCGGCATAAAACAATGCAAACATTGCCGCCACTTTGGACATACCACCAAGTGGTGCCCTCGGGTAAACGAGGTGTGTTCCAATCGTGAATCTGACCATTCCACGGAAAGCTGCAAGAGTGTTAATTGTATCAACTGCAAAGAGCACAATCAGAGGTACGGAACGTCCTTTGATTGCAACCACAAACCCTTCGATAGAAATAAGTGAGTGTTTTGTGAAACAGAAGGCCAATCTGGTGAGGTTGACCGACTATGGTTTATCTTCAGGTGCTCCAAATTAATGTGAATCACTCCCGGGCTGCGCACAGCGCTGCTTTGATGACCGCTGGGTTGGTTGGTTGGGGGTTTAATGGCGCTAGAGCCATTTTTGGCTAAACTGCGCCAATCAAATGGTAAAATTCAACACATTGGTGCTAAAATATTTGATGACCGCTGGGAGAAATAATCATGATTTTCTTTGTGTCCAAGATCCTACGTTGTTGATGGTACCCCCTCGGGCGATGCCTTAGGGTATCTCATGTTTTATTCAGTTCGATTTAATTGTGCCATTTAATGTCTAAATTCAAATCTTAATTATTCATTTAAACTTAGTATGTTAAATGCTTAGTATATGTAAAATAGTTATTCATTTTACCAATCTGCATATGTGTTTAGCCAATGTTTACTTTCAACCACACGATAACATTTATAGTTTAATGAAATACTACATCTTGGCTTAAATGGTTAATTTGACCTGCTTGTCGGCGACTTCAATGCCAGGTCCCAAATTTGGGGCTATGACTTTGAGGATCCCCGCTGGCAGGTCTTTTCCAATTTTCTTGCTGCAAATAATTCTATTTGCAATCGTGCGGATCTTGGCCCCACCTTTGTTTCGAGTACTGGTCAGGGTTTTCCTGTCTTTACCCTAATTTTTTCCACTCACCAAGATCTTTTAGATTCCTGGAGGGTTTTAAATCTGGAGACCTTCAGCAATCACAAGTATGTCTGTGTCCGGCTCGCGAGTGATTTTCAAATTTCCCAGGATTTTATTTTTTTAAATCAAAATATTCCGTTAAAAAATTTAATATTTTTGAAAAAATTTTGAGTTTATAAATAGTTTAATTCGGTTTCCTCTTCGGAGGACTATTTCTACGAAATATTTTTAAAATTTGTTTGCGAGGCTGCTTTTGGAGCATTTAAGAAAAAACTGCTTCGAAATAAAAAAAAATCCTTTCATTTTTGGAATAACTCTTCACGTATTAAGAGTATTAGAATTACTGCCTTATATCTCAAATTTACCAGTTTAAAAAAGAATGGGGCACCTGAGGCGAATGGGGGACGAGGCTGAACGTTCCTTACGGGTATTACCTACCGTAAGGAACGTTCTCAACTTAAAATAATTTAACTAAAAGAAAAGCTTGGGAGAATTTTTGCTCCAATTATACTCTTAAATTCGGTCAATCGTTTAAAGCTGCATTTAATAAATTTAAAAAGGAACTATAATTTTTCTGTTGGAGTACCAAATAAAATTAACCCTTCGCTAAATGATACTATTTCTTGTATGCTAAATTACTTTTTTCCGCTAAAAATATTGTTTCATTTAATAATTTAAAATTTTCTTTTCAACCTCCCGTCAGTGTTAATATTAAAAGACAATTTGTAAAAAAATGAAAATCAAGATGGAGAAAATAAAAACAGTACATTTTATCACTTTTTTTTTGAGATAGATTCATCTGTATTCGTAAAACTGGAGTGGCCATTTTTCATATGAATTGGAGTTTGGGTAATTGAATTAAAATGTAATTAAATTAATCGATCAACTGATATTTAAGTTTTGAAAGTATTAAAATAGTGTATTGTCATCGATAGCACTAAGTATACAAAATTGCAGAACTCTGGCACAGGGATGGGGGAACCTGTGACCTTGAGGCCGCATGAAGCTTTCAGATTTTTATGCGGCCTTACCAGTTACTTACAAATTGCAGTGAAATATATAATTGTATAAGGATCCGCTCGAGCGACTTTCTGCTTAACGGCCTAAATTTAATAATTCCCCACCCCTGCTCTAGTACACTAGAAAGGGAGCGAAAAATTAAATTACAAAAGTCCATCGTTACAAACAGAAAACAAGTCAAGGTAATTAGAATTATATAAGTGATTATCTGTTGTTTTTTTAAACTAAATGTAAAGTAAAAAATAAATATATCTTGATAATAAAAATCAGAATGAGAACAAAAACATGAACAGATTTTCAATGATTTTTTTCGGATAGATTAATCTATATTTGTAACATTAGAGTGGTCATGTTTCATATTTTATAAAAGTTGGGATGTAAGAATTTTCAGGATCTAATTCTTTAGAAATAAAATTTAATAATTATTTCAATCTTTGTTACTTCCTCTAAAAAAGAATGTCAGCAGTGGCCCGGTGTTAAGGGGTCGGCTTCGGAGATGGATGGTTCCAGATTCGAAACCATCGAAGACTGCCGTGTATGAAGATCCAGTGCAATCTGGCATCGAGAGTCAAAACTCCCATCATTGATGTGGTGTGGAAGTTTGGAGATGGAGGTATCGGCCCAAGTGCCGATCTCGTCATGTGACCGCGGTTCGGAAGCATCCCGAAATAGCCCTCACGTTGTTTCAAAACGGAGCGTATTTATATAACTAAACTAATTAAACTGTTGATATATTTAGACTCGATCAGAATTGCTGGATAAACGATGTGTTCCAAAGTTGTATTATGGACCATCTTGCATTCATCTCCTAACGAAATCAAATGACCAGGGCGATATGTGAACCGACATTCCTATTTCAGATGTACCGATCATAATAGCTACAGACCTTTTAACCTACGACTGGATTCCGAGATTTAAAAAATTGTTAATTTCTGTAGTCTCGATTACAATACACCGTTTTAATATCTTCAAAAATTAATAATCAGATAATCGACTAAACCAAATTTTTATTCCATATGAGTGGCTCACTGGTAGAAATTCCAGAAAAAAATTGATGAAAAATTAAAAATTGATTTTTTAATTATGAATATAAATTATAAATTAAAAAGTAGAAAATAATTTTCTAAAACTTAGTTTAATGCACCAATAAAAGTGTGTCTTTTAAACAGATTTTTAGTTTTCCCAACCAAGCTCCTAATTGTATATAATTGTATACAAGTTATTACATTTCGGAATATAGTAAGTTATCCAACAAATATTATTGCAATAGCAAAAAATCGTGCTGAGGTGTGGAAACCCACGTTACTACAAATAGAAGCCCCTTTTTTTACAACGATGAAACCAGGATCAATTACCCTCAAGCATACACATCCCAGAAATACACAAGTCCCATTTCAGCTTGACCCCATGCGGTTAAACAGGATTTCTATGTTTTAAGTTGGCAGAAGAAAAGCTACTAGGTACCAAGCGGCCAAGTGAAGAAACCGCCAAGCCTGAAAATTTCACTTACCTGATTCGAATGAATCAGATGCAGCACCTCCTAGCGAACAAAAAGAGTATTTTAATGATTTCGATGTATTTTTCGGTTTATAATTATAATGATGTATCAATGCAAACAAAATAATGCAATATATTGTTGAAAAGGGTACTTTGTAGATCGCCACGAAGTTTCAAAGCAGTTAAATGTTTTTTTTCTAAAAAGAAATATGGGTCTTGAATTATTAATTACATCCCCTTTGAGTATTTATTTTGACCTTCGTATAATTTTTATAGAGAAACGGCTTTCAAACAATTCTAGAAGAATATTTTTGTAACAATCATGAAAATTGTAATCTTCTAATCTAATTGTAATCTTCAGCAAATTTTTCTACCCCTTACCATGGGTTCGGTGGAGCCCTTCGCTTCATCTTTTTGAGAAGACAGCCTTAATATGTTTCATAAAAAGTTATTCATCGTAACTAATAAATTAACAGAAAAAGAAAATCAAAACTGAGATTTTTACTTCTGCATTTTAGAAACAAGAGCAAATGAAAGTTTCATGGCGATATTCGTTTTCAGGTGGCTGATTTCATGCAAAATGGCATACTTTCACTTTCAGAAACAATTTCATTGCTGCACAGTGAACAGCAATCCAAAAAGAAAAATATACATGGTGGCGTTCTATCTGTTAAAAAGATTAAAAAATTTACTCCTTATCTTAAAATTTTGTTGTTTTTAGCATTCTGTAAATGAAATTCTCTGTAGCGTACTTTTCTTTAAATAAATAAAATTATTTGGAAATTTCTTAGTAAAACTAAGATTATAGCATATTAAAGCCCTTTTGGCTCAATTTGCGGTACCGAAGTTCAGGTTCACTCATGTGCATGCCGACATTGTTGGTAATCTCCCTTCAGACAAGGACTTAAGCGTGCATCGATAGCTTTACCCGATGACCCGAGGCGATTCCCTTAAGAGATCAGACAGCGGAATCAACGGTAGAAGACTTCTACAGGGGCTGAAATTCTAGGTTCGGTGTACCATCAACTACCACTACCGATCTGGTTCGAACTTCGAGAGTCGGCTTGCATCCAGCTTGGCGAAGTTGGTTGGTTTTTTGTTTTGGGTTTTATGGCGCTTGAGCCGATTTCGGCTATACTGCGCCAAACATATGGTAGCTTGGAGAAATATCTCGAGGTTCGTCGCATCAGGACCATTGACGACCACCCTTTGGTCAATGGCCCCGTCGAGCACATGCATCAATCCTTGAAGGCAGCCATAATGAGAGATGGTACGAGCTTCTCCCAACCATTCTTCTTGGAATTCGGAGCGTGTTGAAGAAAGACATAGGATTATCTTCAGCTGAAATAGCCTACGGCACAACTCTGCATCTTCCTGCAGAATTTTTCAAAATTCCAGAGAGCTCCCAGAGTATCATGCCTTTATACAGCATTTCAGAAATATCACGGAAGTATCCGTACTGCTTCCGTGTTGAGGCACGATACTCGAGACGTCTACGCCCATAAGGATCTGCAAGCTTCCTCTCACGTTTCCATTCGTCGAGATTGCGTTCCAAGATCTCCGACTCCACCGTACCAAGTACCATATCGTGTTTCCCAATCCGACTAAGTCCATCTGTCCATCGACAGGTTGCGTCCTGCTTATATTTTGAAAGGCGACCATTCGGAATAATCTGCGTCACCAGATGTAAGCACCCTTCTTGGGTACGTGCCAAGACAAAAGATCAAGCTCCTCGATGCCAAGTTCCAGAGGGTTCACAAAAGGATATCACAAGACCAGTCCAGGACGACGTGTGCGTTGGAGGACATGAACTCTTCATGTGATGTTGCTTCTCTGTAACAAAATGTTGAGGGAGCTATGTGGCTATCAACACAATAGTTATCGCTTGTTACCACCGCCCACTGCGCATGTCTGCGGAGATCCTCCCTCCCCACATACATAAAATTTAAAGATCGTGTTCAGCCATTATTTAGCTCAGTAACCTGTTTTCGCAAAGAATCGATCTCGGCCCGCAATGTCGGCCCGCAAGCTCAAGTTTTCAGTAACTGTTGAAACTTCAACACCAGGGACAGACACTTCGTTAACCTTGTCGATTACTTTTGGAATTGAAGCAATATTCCCAGCGGAAACACACAGGATATGCTGGGTATAATCTGGAAGGCTTTGTTTCCATAAAGAGGGCCGAACATCGTCATTTAGTGAACCTTCAGCGAGATTCTTCATCTCGAAGTAATTGCGAATGTTTCCCATCACCTAGATCTAAATACTGTAGTAAAAGTTTCAGCTTTATAGATCTAGAACTAGTGAGTTTATATTAACCTCTCCTTTAACGTTCCTATCTCCTCCTTGCATCTATCCTATTTATGTGGGTCTCGCAAAAGGATCTTTCATATCCGACAAGACTTTTGAATCCAAAAACGAAACTACAAGATGATAGTATTGTCGGCCACGATATTAGCTATATGGAATTGGCTTTCCATTTAAGAAAATTTAATTTAGTTTTAGAAAGTTTAATTAGTAAAATTAAATTTCAGTTTATAAGCCTAAAAATGAGATAATTCGATGAACGTCAATAAGACGGGCGCGGCCGTTAAGAGGTTCAAGTGGTGCACGGACAACAAGTTACTTCTGAACATTGAAAAATGTGGTATTCTTCATTGCACTCGAAAATCCCAACCTTTGGCTTACTCTTATAAAATCAACAATCTTTCTTCGTTTCGTTCAGATTCAGTTACTGGTCTTTGTATCATTTTTGACACTAAACTTGATTTTTCTCAACACACTGGTGCCATGATCTCTAGAGCACAAGTCTTGAAATTCTTAAACGCAAGACTAGGGGAACTTGCTTTGAAAGTTCTCTACTACACTCATGTCCGTTCCAATCTGGTATACAATAATATTTGTGATCCTAATTACATAAATAAAATTAAAATTTTGGAAAAAATTCAAACTAATTTCATGCATTATTTATTTTACAAGAAAAATGGATTTTAATTGCAGGATACATCTTTACGTCTACTTGATATATTTAAATATACCTAGTTTGTATTCCAGACGATCTTTTTCTGTTCTCTGCTTTCACGGAGTCATGAATGGTTTGATTGATTGCAGTGATAAACTGAGCTTCATGCATTTTTCTGTGCCTGCCACGTCTCCAAGGAACAAAAGTTTATTTCCAAATGTGTTTTCGAGATTTACCTACGTGAACAAGTTCTTTTTGTTAAATATTCTATACAATTTGTACAAATTTTCTGATGAACTTGGTGTTTTTTTAATTGAATTGTTTATAACTTATAAATTCACGACATGTTTTTCTTTTATCTTTTTGCACTCCACTGTATTCAATTTTAAAGTTTTAATGCGTTTTAATTTTTCCGCCCTCTACAGTATTCATTTAATTCTGCATAGTTTTCTAATGTTTTTGTATATGTCTGTTCAATTATTGCACTCTGCAATTGGATTTTTATCTACAGTGGACGTTTTCTTTAAGTAAATATTTGAACTTAATTTGAACCAAAACTTTAAAAGTACAAAACATACCATGGTTGACAGCTAGTTCTAAAAGGAGGAAAGGGCGAACACGAACTTTGTTTTTCATGTAGGTAGGAGCATGTCCGCAGAGGGAGGCGGCAACAAGCGATTATTACATTGATAGCCACACATATGCTGATTAAGTCCTTAAACTCGTTAAGGTTAGAAGATTACAGTATCAGATGATAACTTTAAAAATTACTAGAACACAATGACAATTTTCCTTGATTTTGTCCTCAATTTCTGTGTAAATATGATGTTTAGTTGATAGGTTCTTTGAAGACTTGGTCTCAAAGTCTCCTTCTTGGAACCAATAACTATAGAGGAAGTTAGGAAGAAATTCCCCCAATAGGGTGTCAGTACCTGATCCAGACTTGTAGTTCACTCGGGATTTGTGGCAGAAACCAGTCTTCAATCTCATTAAGTTTATAAACATATTTCTGTTCTGTAAGAAACTCTCGACAGATAGTGAATCAAGGGCAGATTTTCTTTCAAAAAAAGAGTAGAGCCTCAAGAACTGGCGACTTTCGGACTATTTCCCTGACGCAAGTTCTTGGAAGATTTTCAAAAATTCTCGCAAAGAGATTAATAGGACATTTCCCTGCCACTCGAAGGACGGGGATTCCGATGCTCAGCCGAGACTGCACAAAATATCTTTCTCTTAGATCTCATCCTTAGACACGCCTCAGAAAAGTAAAAACCTACGTTACATCAGAAATTTTGATAACTGTTTTCCCATTATGCTTTTGTTTGGAGTTCTTGAGAGGCAAGGAATTCATACAGATTTTATCGACACAATAAAAATATATATTTTCGGAGCGTAATGGGCTTTAAATCTTACGATGATCATAGATTTATTCTCATGTAGAGTTACAAAAGGAGATCCTCTGTCCTATTCAATCTCGTAATGTTTGCCCTTACTGTAGACCTAAGGACACGAGATTGGAATGGCGACTGGAAACACGCCTATTTCAGCTTGTGTATACGGCATCTTGCATCTTCTCCCCATGACCTCCAGCTCTTAATAGAAAGAACGGCCAGATTTCTTGCTACATGCAATATGGAAAATAATTTAGTTAAAAAATTCACAATTTCAATTCTGGAAAATGACAAAAATAAAAAGGTTTCCCACATAGATCATAAGAAGTTAATGATAAGTTTAAATATCTTGGAGTCGCCTTCTCGACGACGGATCTTTTGGTAGAGGACAGTACGGCTTTTTGTTATCAATGCTTATGCCAGTTTACTTGCGTGTGTTTTTCAATACAAGCAGAAATTAAGCAGATTTATCAAGAACTATCACTTTTGTGTCAGACCAAGTGTGTTATATTGTTACTATTAATATGTCAGATTTCTAGTGTATAATCAATTTCTGTTGTAAATAAATGCAAATGAAATATCTAGAAGTCATTGCGCCTCTGCTCTTAATACATTATGCGCTTGGAGGGATTGTAAATAGCCTTCCCACATTGGTGAACTCTTCCCGTTAGCTTCATACGTCTCTCCATAAGATGAGACTTTTCTGATCCGGAACTATGGATTTTGGATAGCTACAGTGGAATGTGCACATTGAATAGCTACACTCATACCCTCAATTTTTACTTATACAAGTTAAATTCTGTTCCTTTGAAACCACAAAACGATGGCGAATTTGAATTTTGAAAAAAATTGTTTCCCAAGCTTTTTCACCTTTTGGTTTTGAGCTCCGTTAGAACCGAAAACAGCGGAAACCTTGACTCTCAGATCCGAGCATTCATCAGGAGGTCTTGTTACCTTCCTGCTTGTTGCCAAAACGCCTATCCTCACGCATCAGTTAAGGATGGTGGGCTTGGTGTGCCTACGCTATATGAGTTTCTCTTTGGTGGCTGACGAGACTCGATGGCCTTATGACCGCCATACTCAAGGTAACTTGGCAGGAGCAACCGGAACCTACTTGCATCAGTTTCGAGTCGAGCGGAGCACCTGACCCCACTAAATTCTTTGTCGAGATACTAGATCAGTCTGTTGACGGGCTCGCCCTTTCGGCAAGTCGCTTGTTGGCTCGTCAACGTGACTGGGTTCAATCCTCGAAACAATTTGTAACGCGATTATATTAATGTAATTTAAACGCGCATTAATTATATTCCAACTGGATCCCGTTGGGCCACACACCATCCGTTTAATCACTTCTTGTTCGGCGTCTCATGTCATACTTTCGACTCTTTTGTGCCAGTACGTTATTTAAATCCGTAATTAAGTCGACGTAACAATTTTAAATACAAAAATCACCTAATAATGCTTAAGTGTCTCAAGTACCCCTTACCATCTTCAATAGATTGAAATAAAAAAACGTATCAAATGGGCGGGGCATCTAATTTGGAGATTAAATAAAAACATAAGGCAAGGGGTTAAGATAGGATGTGTCGTGCTGGGTGCGACAGGCGGAAAATCCTTGATCACATATTCCAAACTTATCTACGCACACATCCGAGGAGGATAGCTAAACTTGATCTAGGTATCCAGATACGTGAAAAAAACCTTGGAAAGCAAGAGTTTTACTGTACTCTGTGAGCTCATTTCCCACCAGAACCCAAGACGTCACTGAAAATAAAACATGATCTTAGAACCATAAGAGACGATATAAAAATATCAATAGCGCTAGGTTGTATTATGCATAAGTTTCAATCTTGTTTTCATCCCAAGAAATATGGTACATCCCTGTGTAGGGGTTCCACCACAGATGGAAGTAAATCTCGGTCCAAAATGCTCTTTCTTCCTGTGGCATACTCTAGTCATGCATCTCAGCACAGATTATACACATCATTTGTAGTTTTGATTCGTAGCTATGATGAGCAAACTTCTGACAGGAAAAGCCCCACTCTACTTTTTTTCCGTACATATTTTTATTTTGACCACCATGCAACTAAAAGTTTCAATTAGGCATTTTTCAAGCAGTTTCTGATTTAAGGAGATGGAATATAAGTAAAGATTCTTTTGCGTGTGTATTATGCAGGAAACATTTAATATAGATTCATACCCTTGCATATTTAGTTTTTAAACAAAACCAGATATTGAAACTATAATCGCAATATTGGATTGCCATCAGATTTAACAGTTGGAAGCAACGTCGGTATCCTATGGTCAAATTTTCGCATTTCTAACTTGTTTATTCATTCTTGAAGCATTTGGTTTCTCGAAGTTTTAAACATAAAAGGGGAGTATAACGATTTAAATATGAGAAATTATGCATTCTTACGATTTGGCATGCTCCTTAGTTTGGCTATATTCTATTCCATGTTTGTTTCCGATAGGACTTGGACAGCATTTTTATCGCCAGCCAAAAAGGATTATTCGGCTTTCTTTAAATCAATGGAATGAAATGATAAATTGTGAAAGCTACTCTAGAAATTGGGTTCTATTCCATTAACGGGGTGCCAGTCTTCGCCCCCATGGCGCATTAATACTAGCGCCCCGCTAACGGAAAAGTACCAGAAACGCAGGGAGCCATTTCTGTTTCAAGGTCACAATCCGATTAATTCTACGAAATCTTTGCGTTTAACATCTAGAAGTTGGCAAACACTCCTCTTGAAAAGGCAATCGCTAAATGTAAGCAATGAGATACAGAGGTAAAGAATAAAGTTTAACTGCTTTAAGATTAAAGCAGCCCTCTTGCTTTGGATTTTAAAACGAGTGTGCGCTAAATTCCATATTTCGACGAAATGAGCTTCCTGCTTAGTGCCTCGGCGCCTTGATGGCGGCCTACGGACCGGGATTTTGTCTGGATTCATTAAAATTTTATCTCGACATATTTTCAAAACGTGCCGTGTTGTGTATGTCGCGATCATTTGCGTGAAATCCCATTTAGTACCATTTATCTATATACCTTCTTTCCATTCAAGAAAGATTTATTTTTAACATTGTGTGTGGTGCAGATCCTTTTCTTTAACCAATATCTTTTCTTTTGTATTTACTGACAATTTGTTGTTATTTGACCAAAACTCTAACGAAGATCTGCCTGTCGTAGCAAAAATTTTCCTTCTGCGTCTCTTCTTCAAACATAAAAACCAAATTTAAATTATATAACTGATGCGTTTGTGGAAGTTAACATGCATCAGCAGAACACCTTAAAAACTGCTCCGTTTCCTCGTTGCCCAGACTAGATTGCACCGAAGATTTACCGTGTACGTGTGCCTGGGTTACTTTAAATCCTTTGGGGGAAGGAAAGTAATAATCCACACTGAACCAGCCTATTCGAATGGGTATAAAAAGCCCACAGTGGGTCGAAAAGGAAATCAAAGGATTCTCAACAAGATGCGCGTTTTCTTTATGGTTCTTTCAGAGGAAGCTCCCATCTCGAGTACCGTAATCGTTATCTAGCATTGATTCAACTCTTTCCCTGAAACGTCCGAAAGAACCGCTCATGCAAATTATGGCAATCGCCCGAAAATCCCTGCGGACATCCCCTCCTTCGTTAACTGCTTAAGGGCCGACGTATTTTGAAACTTACGATATTTAGAATGAGTTAACTCGGGTTATGTCCTTAAGCGGTCAAGTATTATGGATTTAATGCCCAAGGCCGTGCTTTATTCTAATTAAATATAAATTCTGATGCAGCACTAAAAATAACTTTGGACTCCTGACCAGCATCTCTGCAGACGAAACTTTTGAACCAAAAGATACTCTAATAATAATTAAGAACATTCCTAATTTCAACGATCTCAAGAGACTTGATGAAGTTCATACCAGTTGGAGCGCTAAACCTGTAGACGAATTTATGCATATTTTTGTGAAATGACCGACTGCCACAGGAAGACTACCAGTATCTAGACCAAGAACGGACAGAATATTACCTAGTTCCTTCACGAACAGAAAAATTTATCAAAATATTTATGAAAGAATTGCCTATTGACACACAATTAGAAGATTTTGAAGACTTCAATTGCAAAAGGATTTAGAGTTACGCAAATAAACCAACTTAAATTGTTCAAAATCAAAAAAATCTGTACTTATATTTCATCTCCTTAAACCAGATAAAATGCTTGAAATATGTCAAATTGAAACTTTTAATTGCATGGTGGTCAAAATAAAAATATGTACGGAAAAAGTACGGTAGGGATTTTCCTATCAGAAGTTTGCTCATCATAGCTCCGAATCAAAACTACAAATGATATGTGTAATCTGTGCTGAGGTGCATGACTAGAGTATGCCACAGGAAGAAAGGAGTAAATCTCAGTCCAAAATGCTCTAACTGTGGTGGACCCCTACACAGGGATGCACCATATTTCTTAGGATAAAAACAAGATTGAGACTTGCAAAATTTTTGTTTCCCTATTAAAAAAACCCCCAAGAACTGTAAAAAAAGAAACTGCTGAAAAAAGTAACCAGAAAAATAAACCTCCCCTCTCCCCCCCCCCAATAAAATCCCTAGAACCCAGATATACTATCTGATCTTTTAAAATTAATAAGAGGAATGGAAAGATCATTGCAAAAATGTTAAATATGTCTTAAAACGAATCTAAGAAGCCTCGGATCCAGCAACAACGCCGTTTGTTCCTTCAGAAGAACTAGCTAAAGATGATTAGATGTCTTCTGAAGACTCGACACCTGCCTGGCCAGAATTGTCCAAGACCACCATAATAACCCTTAACGGTCGAGAGATTTTTCTGTAATATTCATCCATAAGACGGCGGAAAATTAGGTGAAATTCTAAAACATTTGGAAGGATGAAAACTTAAGCTGAACATTTAAACTGGTTATTTAGATATAAATTCAATATATTTAGTCGATTTATAATTTTATGGATGAAGTTAATTTTTATAATTTTTGGAAGCATATTACATCATTGGTTTGTTTATCACAAGTTGCAATATTTGATAAAGAAAACACTACAGCCATGATAAATGAATGAAATTAAAGCTAATTTTTTTATGTCCCCGTATCTAGTACTTTCGGACGTTAAGGGTCAATACTCTCCATTTATCTCTTACTGACGATTTTTTCTTTTGTTTGTTTAGTTTGTAACTACTTTAATTATGCATTTTAAACTTTCATCTACTAACAAACCCATTCATTAATGCCCATGTCAAATGAACTCGTAGTGTAAAGACAAAAAAGGGGCACCGACAAAGGAACAAATATTATAAATAGGTTCCTGACCCAGACGTCTCTACAAATGTTCAATCGATGTCTTTGATTAACTATGGGGATAATGACCCAAAGCACAATGCTCCTATCTGCAGACTCTGGGTTTTATGTCACTGTCCCAAGTAATTGGAACTCCTGCACAGAGTCCGGACCTCAATCCCATTGAGAATATTTGGGACCATTTGAATAACAGTTCGTAAATTTTAAATTTCCAGCAAAAATGAACTTGGAGAAAAACTCGTGTCTGAATGGGATAAAATAGAAGGAAATGTTTGTTCAAATCTTGTGCAATCCATGCCTAAACGACTGAATGAAGTCAAAATGTAAAGGAGGACCAACACATTAAGAAATAATGTTCGAGCGATATAGAACAATTGTTTGCGTGCCCAAAACTTCTTTGACCACTAATTTCAGTTATGCAACAAGAAATGTTCATTTTAGTATTACTGTAACAATATTGTAAATTAATTTATGATTTGGATTTTATTTAGTCTACAGATATGTCATGTACAAAAAGGATTTGGTTTAAATAAAAAGATTTGTTCTTTCATAAATGTTTGTTAGAACTTTTAATGAATACTTTGAGTCACTGTAGGCAATTGTTAATGCAATTTTTTCTGCTCTCTAATCAAAGTCTGCTATTTCCAAGAAATTAAACATCCGATTTTTTTATGTTTTGAGATAGAAACAGTTCAAATTCATTCCGATATATTTGAAAATGAGGCAGCTGTAAAGCTGCATAGAAAAGCAAGATAGGGGTTGAAATTTATCAGTAAAGTACATTTCATTAAGTGAAAAGTTTCAACATTCATTTGTTTTTGTACAGTTCAGAAGATCAAATTCTGAGAAGATCTGGAATATTTTGATTGTATGTCTTCGTTATCAAAGTTTTTTTTTCTTTGCGATTTCGAAAAGACATTTTCCCAAATCGAAATTTCGCAAGTTATTTTAGGCAACAAATTTCAAATCAAAGCATTAACGCAATACAACTTTCTTCGAAACTGGAATATTTTAATTACATGAACAATATTCTTATTTACAAAATCAGCATTTCAGAGAATTAACACAGTTATATATATATATGTTACACACAACGACGTTTTAGAAGTTTAATGAAAATGTTATTTTGAATTCAGAAAAAGATTAAAAGTATAAAATGGTAGTTATTATTGCTTTTAATCAATTCTCTTAACATATAAATAAAAATTCAAATGGTTTTTCTCGCTAAGAAAAAAAATGTTTTATTTATTATTACAACTATTCAAGTGATTAGTTATTTCTACATTAAGACATTCTACTAAATGCACATTCTCTAGGACTAAAAAATTAGTCGTGGTTTCTTGGCAAAATTGGATGCAGAAATTTATAATTTCAATATTAAATCAAACTCATTTCCGACTATTAAGATATTTGTATAATCAGCCGAACACATGGAAAAACCTGCTTGAAATATAAAAACACAAATTAAAACGAAGTGATCCAAAAACCAATGTACAAATAACTTTGAAAATAAATATCGTTAGGTAAACCATTTTTGACAGCATCTTTTAAGAGTTAATCTCTTGCCTCTAGTGCTTTCTAATTTGATGACACCTTCTGTTTCGAAAATGTTTCGTCATATTGATTCATAAAATATTTGGATGCTTATGTATATCACGTCATTTCCATATCGAATTTACATTCAAAAACACATACCAGTAAAGGGGTAGCTTTATACTTTTTAACGAATAAAAATATTAAGTCTTTGAATGGAATGACCGTTAGTTTTCTTTAGTCATTTGATTTTTTCAGTGAAGAGCATTTAGGTTGTGTTTTGGATGAAAGTAGGGATTTATTTTTACCAATGTAATTATATATATATTATATATATTATATATATAAAGTTTAAACTCTCATTCAATTCGCTTTCAAAGCATGAAAAAGTTAAATAGCGAGATATTATAACTACCTAGTATTATACGAGAGCAATTAACAATAAAAAATGTACCTCGTTCTTCCGCTACAAGACCAGGCTCAAATGGATCGAGGTTGAAGCACGAAATGTATAACAATGCATCATGAAGTAACAACGAGGGATCTCGAAATGAGATTCCGCCATAGATATTTCGATATCCACACTCAAACGTGATGTTGAAAAGGAACGCAACCTTTCAGAAGTTCTTATTTGGGCCGCGTAAGAGATTACTGGCTACGTGAAGTTTGAGTGTGCGCAATAACCTGATTTCAAATCGTGCCCGTTAACAGAAGTCCTTTGTCTTATTCGAATCGATCTGTTGGCAGAGTAAATAGTTTAATGTACTTGAGTCATTTATTTCGTATTGAGCGAGTGGTTTTTGTTTATTCTTGATTTGTATATTAAGTATTCTGAGTCTGACAGCTTTCTGTCACACATGAACATGTTGAGTTTCAGCCCAATGGCAGTTCAGTTTTTTCTACTATTTAATTAAAAACATTTTGTTTCAGAAAGTAGTTGTCGTTTTGTTTAAACTAAGGTTCGAAAGTAATCTTGAGACGTTTAAGGTTTACTAGATAATTGGTTTATGGAGTGATAACGTCTGTGAATGATTTAAATTTAGTTTAAGGGGTCTATTCTGGTACCCCCGGTTGGGTTGGGTTCCGCACGTTAACAACGGAACCCAACCGGGGGTACCAGAATAGACCCCTAAATGTAAAAAAATACGATATTCCGAAGCCAAATTGGTGGGCGAGTCAATCTGCTAAGCGATTAAATGGAAATCGCACGCTAAATCCTAAGAAAAGATCTTAAGATATTTATTACCATATATATCAGTAATGAATTCGGAAGAGGAACCGTTCTGTAATTACTTGCAAATAATCCACGCAAATCTAAAGATAAAGACAAATTTAGTGTGATCCATATGTATAATTCATTAACCTTTGCTGGCCTAATGGTTAGGATACCTGGATTGCACCTTGGAAGTTCGGGTTCGATTCTCGGTATCGGAAGATGTTTTTAAACCTTTTGTTTGGTAAAGGTTTTGAACCCTTACAGTGAGTCGGTCGGAGTTGGTAAAGGATTTAACCGTTGACAGTTGGATGTCACCTCTCAGACACCATTCCTGACACTACATCTTTTGACGTTCTTTATTTCAATAATTGAAAAAAAAAATACTTACAGTTTCAGAAGTCGTAGATTAAATTTTCGAAAAATCAAGTTATACAATTATATTTTTTACTTCTCAAAACAATAATATGAGCCATTTTGTTCGCAAGTGCATAATTATGCATCTAATTACTTTTCCGAGTGCAAACACAATTGCTAGAAAATTTTGGATTCGAAACTTGTGGTCATCCGATAATGACAGACAGAATGTTAGATCAACGTCTGCATTGAATCTACATAAAAGCTTTTGGGAATGCTCTTCCCTTTTATTATCGATTATGAGATCAAAGAAAGCAGAACCCCCATTTCCAACTTGCGCATCATATCAATAGAAAGTTTGATATAAGGTGCACTAACCTTGCCTACAAGACGGAAGGTCAGGATCCGAATCGATGTTCTTTATGCATGAATCAGGGAATGCAACAGGATTTCCTCCGACTGAATATTTTTAAAAATCACTATTTAGACGCAAATTTTGCAAACGTTTTAAATACCATTGAGCCAAGCGAGTTGTTATTTATATGCAAAGCTTTAT